>LIEC01012269.1:0-78726 GCA_001925005.1 Drosera capensis | reverse complement strand
AAGGATTTTCTAGCATGATGACGTGATGAAAACTTCAACAAATTAATATTATAAAACTCTATTCGCAGAATTTCTCCTACCCTGTAATAATTAGTCAAGCAACATGGACCATATAAGAGAATAGTTATATTTTATTGTAATTATTACTAATTATAGAAGTAACACAAAATTATGTGTTTCTATGTATGTTTTTGTTTTTGCTTTGGCAACTTGTGTCACTTAGCCTGTCTCCAAAGGAGAGGGCATTTTCATTTCTAAGCTGTTGATGAAAGAAGAACCTAGGGACTTCTTTTTTCGACGGTATAACAACAGATAATAAAGTTCCATTTACATATATCTTGTTCAAAACAGCTTGCTTGAGATTGTTTTCGTGTTTGTAGCTTGCAAGGTATTCTACTCAAAAGGGTGTTGGATGTAATATTTTCTACCATCACCAAGCAGTTGTAGTATCACACAACCCAATCATAAGGTATGTTTTCATAATATTCTACTCTTATAACCATCGTCTTCGGATAAAGAAGTATTTGTTCCACATACTATCATGATACCAGCTTTATTTTGGCTTTAAGGTATACGTTTTTCCTATATATGCAGATGTCACAAAAACTTTAGAGAAAATAACTACGGTGAAACGATGATGTCCTTCGAGACGATGGTGGAAGCGGCAACCAAAATACAGCCTATGAAAGCACCCATCGCCATTGTTTTGTTTATGATTTCGATTCTTCTACTATTAGAAATTTCCATAGCAGTGGAAGGCAATGCACATCAGATAGCAAATAGGAGAACATCTTCCCTCTTCGTAAATAAGCTAGCAAAAGCGAGATCACCAGGGTGCAAAGGAATACCCGGAGCTTGTGGCCTAGACAAGACATGTTGTGGAACTACTTGTGTCGATATGACAATCGAAACTAACCATTGTGGAGCGTGCGGCTTGAAATGCCCATTCTCTTGGAAGTGTTGCAATGGGGTGTGTGCGAATATCAAGTTTAACCCAAGTCATTGTGGGAAGTGCGGCAACAAGTGTGGCGGTGGTAACAAGGTGTGCATGTACGGTATGTGTAATTACGTTCATGAGATTCCTCCTTGGACAACTGGGATTAATACTACCGATACTACACCTACGTAGTTCAGCGTCTTCTATTGCTCATGCGAGTTCGAAGTAATTCAAAGGTATTTTTCTGTAATCATACATTTTCTATGAAGATTTTTCATCAGTTTCGACATGCAACTTGTATCTATGCCCTTCGAATGGGTTGACAGATTGAACATACTTCACAAGGATGCATTTATTCAACTTTTCCATGCTTGACATGGTGATGGTTGTTTGATGGTGGTGACATTGATGATGGTGGTTCCCAATTGGTCGTGGCAAATGTAAAAAGTGAAAAAAAAAATAACAATCATGAAGGTCTTTTGCTTTCTTTATTAATTTTGTGTTAATTTATTCTTTTATTCTTTTTTCTTTTTTTTGAGTTTTATTGCTATCATTAATTGAATGTTTTAAAATTTTGTTTGTTGTACCACACGATTATCTTCATTAAAGAAGAAGAGGGTCCATAAGGGATCTTTTTACTATTATTAGGTTCTTATTGATTATAAGGTATCATTTGAACTCATACCAGATCTTCTCATATAAAATTTCACTTTTTAGTGTAAAGCTAGGCTAAATATTCATGTATGGTAGGTACATATATTTAGCTCATCAGATAAGAAAACATGTTCAGAATTGCCGATGGAATTGCCAATGGTAACCACAAAGGTACACGACATACAAGAAGAAAAGAAAAAGGACACAAGTCGATCGAGGAGCTATTAGACATGATTGACATGAAAATCAGACATGCTTCAGGATAATTAAATAACGAGCAAAATCCATATTCTTCCATAAAGGTCCATGACAGTGCACGTACTCTGAAATTCATGTTTTAGAGTACTATTAGTATAAAACTACTAGAAAATGACATTAAATAAACTCATTTCAGTTATTTCTAGTTAACATCTAAGCTAAAGCTCAAATAATTAGATGGAGAAAGTATTATTCGGTTTAACACGTACAGAGTACATTTTGTTCAACATGATTGATGATTGGGATTTGCATTAGTATATACTTTATAATAACTTATGCTATTGATTAAATGAATGGAATGGCTCATGCTAGGCTCTTGTTGCCTACCAGCTAGCTTGCGATTAAGTGGTCCCTATTTCTTCTTCTTCCTTTTCTTAAATATTGATCTTTTATATGGGGGGAAAATTCGGGTCCAAATGATCTAGCGTGGACTCATGTACTAATAGAGTTAATGAATAGACTTTAGATTTGCATGCCTTAACTCATAGCAATTAGAACATGAACTTTGCAATGTACTACAAGAAAATTCCTTTAGGGACTCATTTCAACTATTGTTGGTAGACTTAGATATAAGTTCTCCCACTTTTATTTAAAACAAGTTAATTTTGATTATTAATAAGTAAGAGACTAAATATATTCTTGATCTCTTGTTTTGAGGCAAATGTCAATAAAGATCTGATCATTGTTAAACAATCCTTTCCTAGGCTGAATCGTCCGGGGTTTGAAACTCTTGTACGAGTCAAGAAATAATCTTTTTATTAATTATAAGAGTGATAAGATTACGCACATTTCATTCTCAAAACTCCATACTTAACTGGATTACTTAATTCCATTATTGTCTTTCACATTGCCTTCTTTTCAGCCATTTGTGTCCGTTCTAATGTAATAGATTTTTCGATATGAAATACAGTTTTGATACATTTGATATTATTGAACTTTGCCTGGCTTTGCATGATCTCCAATCAATGTTTTCGTAACTTTTTGTTTACCGCTATTGACAATTTAAGTTCTTAATAAATGTTCAGACATATAGTCTAAAGTCATAACGTTGGAACACGATGAAATCTGACAAGTCCACACCAAACGTTGTGTTGAACAAAACACATTTTCTAAGCGCTTAGACTAATTTCAAATTTGAAAAGGGGTTTTGACTTATAATCTCCTTAAAAGTTATATCATATTACCCAATACAATTTCAAAATTCAATATTACCCTTTTAAAACTTCATACATTTTACCACCTTTCTGTAAGTCACATCAAAAATCATCAACTATTATGACCAAAATACCCCTAAAACCTTTTCTAATAATTTTTAATTTTTTTATTGTAATAAATAAATTTAAATAATTGATGAGCTTTGGGAAAAATAATGATAGGAAAAACAATCCCTCCAATTGGAAAAAGTATTAGCATGATATTGTTAGTGTGCTAAAGCAGAAAATTAGTTAGGAATCTGTAGTTTAGGTCAGATGATAGAGAGCAGACGACCAAAGATGGAGAGCATTGTGGGCCACCAGATACAGACTACTACATAAAATTTTGACAAGACAGGTAAGACATGTATGGACAACAAAAAACGTAGAAATGTTTCAGGATGTAGGATCAATCTTGTAGACAATGGCCAACACAGCAATGCATAAAGAATTACATCAGATCTGAGTGCAGACAAGGTTGCAGTACTGCTGGATGCAAACGAGATCTCAACGGTACTGAGTGCAGACTGAGTTACGACAAATTTGAGTGCAGCAGAGATGGTTGTTAAGGTTGGACAGAAGTCTGAGGATTGATCACAACGAACATTTGATGTATACAGTGATAGATCAAAAAAAGATGAGCTATCAATATCAGTAAAAGACTCACATGTGACAAGCAATCACCATTAGGTCAAGTATAGTAACGTGTTCTTCCACTATGCCTATAAAAAGGGATCAAAGAGCTCAAGAAACAGTGTTGTTGAATGAGAGATTGAACGTACAAGTGTGCAAAAGCAATCTGAATTCAAAACTGTTTAAGTGAGCTAAATTAAAGAAGAATAGAAAAAAGAGGGTTCACTAGTCTGCACTGAAGGAACAGAAGCTGTAGTAAAGTCCAGTAAAGGAGCTAGGTTCTTCTCCGTTGATAAGTTAGCTACCTTGTAAAAGAGTTGTCTTGTAAGAAAAAAACAAGAAGATAGTGAACTCACCTCTTGAATTCACTAAAGTGGTCACCAAGGAGAAGAGTGAACTAACCTCTCGATTATCAGTTGATAACGAGTGTCAGAACCAGATAAATCATGTCTACTCTATTTTTTTCATTGCTTTTCATGTGTTCGCAATAGAAAATCGAGACAAACTCTCAAAATTTAAATCTCTACTACATACCATCTCAATAGTCTGCAAAAAATATCGGTGTATTGAAATCCATCATTTCGTTGCATTACACTTAAAAAATTTAAAACAACCTATTAACTCCCCCCTCTAGGTTGTAAGTGTGGATCTTATATTTTTGGAAACAAAATGTCATTTCTTTTGATTTATTTTACAAAGAAGTTACTAACAGTTTATTTTATGAAGAAAACTCTTACCTCTAGAAAAAAATCTGAGATCCATGATAGAAGAGGAAACGAGTGACACCTGGTTTGTAAGTGAACACACAATATCAGAAGAACTTGCATTAATGGGCAAAAAGTTCTAGAAAAAAAATATCAAGAAGAACTTCTCAACAATTGCCAAAGAAGTAGAGAAGGAGGTCTGTTACAATTGTGGAAAGCCAGGATACTTTGCTGCACAATACAAATGACCTACACAGGAATCGTCTGCACAAAGCAAGGCCTATGCTACTAAAACATGGAGTGAGACAGACTTAGATGATATTAAGACAATCTTGAATGCTCAATTTTGTCTCATGGCAAGGAATGAAGAAAAACAACAGGTATTTGATTTCTCTAACTCGGATGCTACCTTAGAGGAATTGAAGGAGGCACTCCCTCTTAAGGGAACATAAAGAGAATCTTGAGCTTATTGCGAATCTCAGAGAGAATTATAATCTAGCATATGAAGAGATTGACTATATTAAAAGTGACCTAGAAGTGGTTCAAAATGAGCTGAAAATATCAGGCGATAAGATAAAGCTTCTCAATGCAGTAGTGGAAACACTCATAATGAGAAATACTGAGCTTCAATCTTAGGTAGGTACATGGAAAGGAAAGACCTTGAACTTGTAAAAGATGTAAAATATGGGTCAATCCTCACATGATAACACAGGCTTAGGCTACAAGGACTGGTTGAATGATCTTTCATACTCAAAAGTTATTGATAATGTCATAACCAGTCAGAAAGAGGCAAATCAGACCTCTGTAAAAATCTTGTAGAAGGGTAAAGCCTCTGCTGAACAAGGAGAGAAGAAGAGTAAGTCCTCTACTTCTCATACCCAAAGGGTTAAATTCTTGAGCAAAATATCACCATGAGCAGATATAGAACACCACAAGGTGCAGTAGGTCTAGAATCATAAGATTAAAACCAGTAAAAGGCCATACAGATCCCAGTATGCACCAGAATACTCAGTATGGAACAATACCTCCAATACTGCATGGACAAAACCATATCTAAAATCCGTCTGTACATGATAATGAAGCAGAATAAGTGGAGAAACACTAGCAGACCATTTAGGGCAATAAGACCAAGGGTCTACTACTATACCTCTGACAAACCTGACCACAAGTCATTTAAATGTTAAACTCTACACAAGAAAATAATTCAAGTGTGGATCCCCAAAACTAACAAGTAAGGACCCATACAAGTTGATACCATATATAAGCTTTCAATGCTCTATTGTAGGAACAATAGGGTGGAACATGGTACCTGAACAATGGATGCTCTGTAAATATAAGTAGAAACAAAAGCATTCTGAAGGATTACAGAAAGAAAGAAGGACCCCTTGTCATCTTTGGAGGAGGCAAGACAGGTAAAACTAAAGGTTATGGAACCCTTGGTAAAGGTATTTAATCTGTAGAGATAGCTTATGTTAAAGGTTTAGAACATAACCTGTTTTTCATTAGTCAATTATGTTGGTAGGAATCAGAAAAGAAAATATTTATGTAGTAGACTTCAACTTATCACAGTTAGCACAAACAACATGCTTTTGCACAAAAGGTGCTGAAGATACAAACTAGCTATGGCACAAGAGATTAGCACACTTGAGTTTCAAAACTATAGCTAAATTATCCTCAGAAAACTTGGTGAGATGACTTCCTCAAATCAAGTTCAAAAAGGATACGTTATGTAGACCATGCCAAGAGGGAAAGCAGACTAAAGAAAGATTCAAACACCTAAACTCATCAGAATCAAATAGAGTCTAGCTATTGCATATGGATCTTTTTGGTCTAGTAGAAATAGAAAGTTTGAATAGAAAGAAGTATACCCTAATATAATAGATGATTATTCAAGATATCCATGGGTAATGTTCTTGCATAAACAGAGTGAAACTTGCAGTCTGCTAAGTAGATTCCTGAGGCAAGTTTAAAATAAGAGGGAACTGAAATAATCACAATTAGAAGTGATCATGATACTGAATTTGATCAAACAGGAGTAGATATTTACTACAATGATCATGTCATCAAACATAACTTTTTAGTACCTAGAATACCTCAACAAAATGGTGTAGTAAAGAGGAAAAATAGGACACTTATTGATTTACCAAAAAGCTTTTGGGCAGAAGCAGTAAACACTGCATGATATGTCCAAAATAGATGTCTTATGCATAAATTGCAAAAGAAAACTCCCTATGAATTATGGAAAGGAAAGAAATCAAGTGTCAAATACTTTCATAGCTTTGGATGCAAATGCTATATACATAACAATGATAAATATCATCTAGGAAAATTTAACCCTAAGACAGATGAGGAAACCTTTTTAGGATACTCCACAACTAGTAAAGCATTTAGAGTATATAACAATAAAACAAAAATATTTGAGGAGTTAGTACATGTGTCCTTTGATGAATTTGAAATATCCATCGTGATGCTAATGTCTTTGATGAGGAATGTGCATATATAGATGATGAATAGGATATAGACAAGAGCTTTGAAGCTGTAGAAAAGGATGAGGAGTATGCACACACTGAAGAAAACAATAATGTAGCAGAATCAAGGCAGCCTACAATATAACAACAGTTGGAACACACACCATTGATCAAGACAAAAGAAAATAAATGAAGGAACATACACAAGATGACATCATTGGATATAAGGATGCACCTATGTAGACTAGAAAAGCAACAATCAGAGAGTTTCTATCTATATGCTTCATATAAGAAATGGAACCAAAGACATCAAATGAAGCTTTAAGTGATCCAAAATGGATTGATGCCATGCAAGAAGAACTGAGTTTCAAAGAAACAAAGTATGGTATCTTGTGCCAAGACCCAAAAGTTATCCAGTTGTTGGCTACAAGTGGGTGTTCAGGAACAAAACTGAGGAAAATGGAATAGTCATCAGAAACAAAGCCAAGCTAGTGACAAAAGGTTATTCATAAGAAGAATGAATTGATTTTGATGAAACCTTTTTCCCTGTTATGAGACTGGAAGAAATAATAATGTTCCTTACCTATGCTACATACCAAGGATTCAATGTTTATAAAATGGATGTGAAAAGTACCTTCCTCAATGGAAAACTCCAAGAGGAGATATATGTTAAATTGTCTCATGGTTTTGAAGACATTGAAAATTTACATCATGTCTACAGGTTAAACAAGGTATTATGTGGTTTAAAACAAGCTCCAAGGACATGGTATGAAACTCTCTCAACCTTTTTGTATGAGAATAATACCATCCTATTTCTTAAAAAACATAAAGAACATATATTATTAGTGCAAATTTATGTTGATGACATTATATTTGGCTGCACTAATAATGATATCTGTGTGAAAGATTTGCTGCATTAATGAAATCTAAATTTCAAATGAGTTTAATGAAAGATTTGAAATACTTTCTAGGAGTTTAGGTACAATAGTTAGAAAGTGGGATATTTATAAATCAAGCCAAGTATCTGAAGAACACAGTCAAGAAATATAGATTAGAAAATACAAGCCATATGAAAACCCCATGCGTGCAGCCATAAAAATTGATAAGGAATGAGAGTGGAAAAGAAATAAGCCAAACAATGTATAGAGGAATAATAGGTTCACTGTTATACCTTATTGTAAGAAAACCGGACATCCAATACCTAATCTCTGCATGTGCAAGATATCAATATGATCTTAAAGAATCCCATTATACTCTAATAAAGAGAAGCGTGAGATATGTCAAAAGAACTCCAGATCTGGGTGTATGGTATTCTAGGAAATCAGATTTTATACTAACAAGTTATTCAGATGCAGACTTTACAGGCTGTAGAGTTGACAGGAAAAGCACAAGTTGATCATGTCAATTTTATCGGTGCAAGACGAATTTCGTTGTTCAACAAGAAGCAAACCATAGTGTCAAATTCTACTATAGAAACTAAATCAATAGGTATAGGAAGTTGTGCTCCACAACTAATATAGATTAGGTCACAACTTGTAGACTATCCTATGATATTTTCTAAACTCCAATATTTTGTGATAGCACGTCTCCAAGGTTAATTTCAGAAAATCCAATTTATCATGCCACAACCATGCATATTGATGTGAGGTATCATTTTATCAAAGATTATGTTCAAAATGTCACATTAAATTAGAATCTATTCCAACAGAAAAACAAATTATAGACATTTCTACAAAGGCTCTTGATGAGATCAAATTTATTCAATTACGAGGTGAATTGAGTATGATTGATTTGAATCAATAAAATGACCCAAATGCTCTACTCCTTTACTACACATGTGCAATGTAGACCAACATTATTCTTACTCTCGTATATTTTAATTTTTGGAAAGAAATAACATTTTAAAACTAATTGCCTAAAATTCCATAACTGTCAAAATCAGTGATGAATCTACGCAACGGTAACTTTTTCAAAGAGTATAAATTTGAAATATTTTCAACCAAAAATATTTTTACTCTCTCTCTCTAAGAATTCTTGTAAGGTCCAAGATTCAACCTAGAGGAGAGTGAATAGCTTGATTAAAAAATTATTTAAATTTTTGATGTGGAATACTAGTCCTTTGCAAACCACTATTCTATGGAGACCACTTAGATAGTCTGTACATGATGTTTGGTGGTCGGCAGCAGAGACTTCAAACTCTTTGAGTTTATAGCTGTTTGGCTATGATGATTTTTGTTTCAAATAGATCTAAATATTAAGCAATAAAAGCAAGTAAAAGACATAGTATTTATACTGGTTTACTCACTCGTTATCCAATGATAATCAAGAGCTTAGTCCAGTCTTCCCTTGGTGACCAGTGTAGTCAAGCCAAGAGGTGAGTATCACTATCTTCTTGTTTGTAGCTTTAGGAAACTTTCTTTTACAAGCTATCTAACTTGTACAAAAGATGAAGGACTCAGATCCTTTGCACAGATCCAATCTACTGGATTCTGCTCCAAGTTATGTTCTTCTGCAGACTACTAACACTATTTTTACTATATTTTTCACGAATTAGCTCTCTTGAGTAATATTTGAATTTATGATTTCCTTGCACGCTTGCCTTTCAATCTCATACAATAGCCTTACTTCAATGAGCCTCAATGATTCCCTTTTATAGCCTCAGGGAATGAACCCAACCAACAAGATACTGTTTCTGACGTGATATCTTGCCATGCATGTCCCCCACCATCTTGTTTCTGATGTTTATAGTCCATATATTCAGAATCTTGTATTGTTGCTATCTGTACCTCAAATCCTTTTTTGAATGTCTTCAGACCTTTGATCCCATCATAATAATCATCTCTGTTGCACTCCAGTTTGCTGCAACTTCCAGTCTGTATCTAGTATTGTAAGACCTAGTCTCCACTTTATAATCCTAGTCTTCACCATGTTTCTGTTGTAACCTTATTCTGCACTTAGATCTAATGCACATTATGCTTTGCTATGTTGGTCTCCTTTGCAATCTCATTCCCAGATCCTTAGTTGCTCATAAATGCCTTAGTTGCTTATCCAAAAACCTCTGTAGTAGTTTGTATAAGGTGGCTCACACAATGTCCATCATTTGTAGCCCTATGCTCCTTAGCATCCATCCTAGACTACAACTATCTACTTATTTTCTAGCCTAAGCAATCTAACCATATTACGGCTAATACATCTCAGTTTTGTCCATCAATTTTTATACGATAGAAGGAATTGTACATTCCTATCAATTCTTAATCTCTCACTTTCTTGCAAAACCCTAGTTTGCAAATTTTGAGAACTCACTTTCACGAACTTGAAAATTCTCTTTCATTTCACTAAAAAATGGCCAACATCCGATCAAACACTCCTCTTAAGAGCGATAAATCTAAAGAGAAATGAAGCCTAACAAAAAGAACCGAATTGCAGTCCGAAGTGATTCTTAAATGTCGAGACACTGAGGAATGAATCAGAAAAAGAGAAAGAAATATCCTAGCTGAATCAAGATATAGGTCTCAAGTACTTCTGTGAGAAAATGAGCAGAATATATAACGAGGAGGTACTCGACTTCATCGTAAAGGCAAAGGTTATGGAGGAATTTTAATTCATCATATACACATCCACTAGACGAATTGGGATCAACATGAGTCCCGAAGATTTCGAACAGCTCTTCAGAGTTCTAAATGAAACACCAAGAGATATAACAACCTCTATGGTAAATGATGATAGAAATGTAATACTGAGTGAGGATAGATAGAAAGAAGGAATATGGACAATGAAGAAGTATTTTATCCAAAGCACAAAAACTACTTGCAGACGTAGCAAGAGGTGATCATACTCACCAAGCACAAACTCAATTGGGCCAAGTTGCTTATGTTTCTTTACTATAGGTTCATCAGCTTGAGATTCTACTATAGGAGACTCTGCTATTGTTATCTAGACTACTGTAGTCTGCACTTGTACTCCTTCTTTGGTGACTTGATCGATGATTTCATCATCATCATCCTGAGTATCAGAGTGTTCTTGATCACCATCATTACCATCATCACCATTATTACCTGATGGCTGTTATCCTCCTTTTGTAGGTCTGGAGAGATAATTGTATATCTCCTGAGTGGCGGCTTGAACATGCTTAGCTAAAATTAGTTTTAGCTCAGCCTCTACTTTGGGTGTGTGCACGAACTCAATGTGCTTGAGTTGTGCCTGTTTGTGTCTTCTGGTCTTCAAGGTGGAGTCCTTGAGTTCAGGAGCTCCACTGAATAAAATGTATGGTTCCTTTGGTCTTGTTGATATGCTAGCCTTCTTCTTTTGGAGTTCAAACAATTGATGGATTTCTGTTATTGACATTCCATCAATCTCTCCAATAAGCATTTGTGACTTATCTGGATTGATTGTGTACAGGGTTTTTTTATTGGGGGATCAGTTTTGGTCTGGCAGTTCTTGTAGGTCTTGTAGGTCTTTTAATAGGAAGTTTGTGCTGCTTCACAAACTCTTGAATCATCCCTTTTGCTTTTGCCTTCTTTTGCATTTCTGCTTGTGGCGATTTGCCTAGCAATTGATAGGTTGAAGTAGTGTGCTGTTGAATTCTTTCTTCCACAGCTCTAACCGTCTACAGAACTACTTCAAGGACCTTTTTTTGGAGAAGGTCTCACTTCAGTAGTTATAGTTGACCATTCTTCGGTTACAGTAGATGGACAGTCTTCTGCAATTATGGACAATTCTATTCCAATGCTGGAGATCGGAACGATTGCTGTTGTGGTTGCTTCTTCTGTAGTAGGCCTAATAGTTTGTGACCTTGTAATAAAGGTGGCCTGAGGTAGTCCTGTCAGTAATTCAATGAGACGTGCTTCTATCTGCTTTATCTCATCCCTTGAATATCCTTTTGCAGTAAGCTCTTGCCTCAGTTAAGCTCCTGGTCCTTCCCTAACCTCTTGGTAACTCTTTTGAGCTTTCAAGATTAAGTTTAGAAGGTCCTCATCTCCTCTGGTCTTTAGAAACTCCAATGCCACATTGGCATCATTGAGTACAGCTATTTCTGGTGCCTTTGGTGGTAGAGTCTTTAAAGATGAGGGTTCAACAATCGGCCTAGTCTGTACTACTTCAAACTATGAGGTCTGCATGATGTTTTTCTCTTAGTTTCCCCGAGCTTCTTCACCTTGGTTGGTTGGGCCTTGCTGACTTGTGATCTTCTTATCTTTGGCACTATTGTAGTGGTCTACATTGTTGCTTTTGGGGATTGGCTTGCGGACTTCCTTTTGGTCTGCACACCTACAGACTGTTGTGAGTGTTCTGTAGATTTGATGATTGTTTGCACTGCTACAGTCTTTTTTGTATGTCCAATAGGCTGTTTGCCTATTTTCTTGACATCTATTTGTTTGGCCACCGTCCATGGCCTTCCTTCCTTGTCAGAAAGCTTCAATTTCTATTTTGAGAAAGATACCGATAATCCTTCTAGACAGTGGTTTCTTTGATTACACAACTTTTACAAGCTGATGCATGAGCAATTTTGCATAGTTGACTTCATATTTTGAGAGGGTCGCACACATGATTTCTTGTTGATCAGTGGCAATCTGATATTTGCTGAATTCTCTAGAGAGAATGACCTTCTTGACAATATCCGCGAGCATCTTGTGCTGTTTGGATAAGTACTTCTTCGTGGTCCTTATTCTTTCATTCCATTTTTCTTCAGCTAGCATGACATGCCTTCCTATTATCACTATTGCTGGTGGAATGATCCTTCATCCTTCTTCCTTCATTTGGCAAGTTGAAAAATTAAGCAAAGTCATCTGCATTGATGAAGATTGCCATTTTCTTTGTAATAGAGTTGTATGAAATTAGTCGCAGAAGTCCGACTTCTTGAATCAGATCGGCTACTTCCTTCACCTCATCTGATTCATCTTTGAGACGTTTGAGGTAGTGTTGGCCATTTTCGAAGAGTGTTTAATGAAATTCTTGACTTTTGAAAGTGAATTTGAGAGAATTAAAAGTTAGGATTTTGTAGTTCTTTATGCAGTAGAGGGCTTCGAATGATTAATGAGAATGAGCGCGTTTTAGAGAGAGAGTATGAGAGAGTAAAGTGATTTTATTTAGAAAAATTTCTCCTTTTATTAGTCTCTAGAAACGTTTCAAGCCGTAATGCAGTATCAGTCACTTATTTTGAATGTTATATGATTTAAGAAAAATTGTTTTATAATGTTAATATTTTTTCCAAAAATAACTGTAGCAGAGCAATATTGCTTCTAGTCTGCATCCATGCATGCAGCAAGCTGTAGAGCAATAATGTTAGTCTATATATAAAAATAATGCCAGTCTGTATTCTACATATGTAGTAGAGCAGTAAACGATTTTGGCCAGTTTCATTGTTTCAAATCAAGTATACCCAATTCTCCTCGAAATTGAATAAACTTACTCTCATCGAGAGGTTTTGTAAAAATATCTGTAATTTGTGTTTCTTTTGGAATATATTTCAATTTAATGTGATCTTTTTGCACATGATCTCTGATAAAATAATATCTGATAACAATATGCTTGGTTTTTGAATGAAAAAACTGGATTTTCTGAAATAGTCATTGCAGACGTGTTGTCACAAAATATTGAGGTTTCAAAGATTATTATATCGTAATCTGTAAGCTGTGATCTCATACATAATATTTGTGCAGTATAACTTCCTACAGATATGTATTCTGCTTCTCCAGTAGAGATTGACACGGTAGTAGGCTTCTTGCTGAACCAAGAGATCAATTTTACACCAATGAATTGACATGATCCACTTGTACTTTTTCTATCACCTCTACAACCTGCAAAATCTACACTTGAAAAACCTATTAGTATAAAATCTGATTCCCTATGATATCATACACCAAGGTTTGGAATTTCTTTGAGATATCTTAGCATTTTCTTTATTGTAGTGTAATGGGATTCCTTGGGATCATATCGATACATTGCACAGACGCAGACTAAATATTGAATGTCTAGTCTGCTTTTTGTAAGATATAACGATGACCTTATTACTCCTCTGTACATTGTTTGATTTATCTTCTTTCCATGTTCATTTTTATCTATTTTAATTGATGTGCACATGAGGGTTTTCATATGACTAATACTTTCTAAGCCATACTATTTAATTGTGTGTTCTTCAAGTACTTAGATTGATTTAGAAAGATTCCACTTTCTAATTGTTGTACTTGAATTCCTAGGTAGTATTTTAATTCCCCCATAAAACTCATTTGAAATTTAGATTTCACTAATTCTACAAATTGTTCACAAAGTTTATTATTAGTGTAACCAAATATAATGTTGAGAGAGTTTCATACCATGCCCTAGGTGCTTGTTTTAATCCATATAATGCCTTGTCTAACCTATATACATATTTTGGATATTCAGACTCTTCAAAGCAAGGAGGTTGTTCAACATAAACTTTCTCTTGCAGCTTTTCATTTAGAAAAACACTTTTACATCCATTTGATAGACTCTAAATCCTTGATATGCAACATAGGCAAGGAACATTCTTATGGCTTCTAGTCTTTTAATTGGGGCAAAGGTTTCATCAAAGTCAATTCTTTCTTCTTGTGAGTATCCCTTAGTAACTAACCTAGCTTTATTTCTGATGACTATTCCATTTTCATCAGTTTTATTCCTAAATACCCATTTGTAGCCTACAACTGGATAGTTCATGGGTCTTGGTGTTAGATAGCATACCTCATTTCTTTTGAACTCATTTAGTTCTTTTTGCATTGCATCTACCAAGTTTAGATCATTTAAGGTCTCACTTATTATGTTAGGTTCAATTTTTGATATAAAGCAAGTAGACAGGCATTCTCTATTTGTTGCCCTTCTAGTCTGCATAGGAGCATCCTTATCTCCAATGATGTTATCCTGTCTGTGTGCCTTGTGCCTTGATTCATCTTCTTTTATTTTGTTCATTAATTTCCAGTATTTGTTGAGTTTGTTTTTCTGTCTCTACTGCATTGTGCAGACGACTCTTCCTTATCTGCAGTTTTAATGATCTCTTCTGTAGCTTGTTCATCACATTCACATTCCGCATCAAAATCATTAGCCTCACGTATGGATGTTTCTGATTCATCAAATGATACGTGTACTTACTCCTCAACCATTTATGTTCTTTCATTATACACTCTAAAGGCCTTATTGGTTGTGGAGTACCCTAAGAAAGTTCCCTCATCTGTCTTAGGATCAAATTTTCCTAGGTACCTTGTGTCATTGTTATGTATATAACATTTACATTTAAAAGCATGGAAGTATTTTACACTTGGTGTCTTTCCTTTCCTAATTCATAAAGAGTCTGTTATATAGCTTATGAATTGTGCATCTATTCTGAGTGTAGCAAGCTGTATTTACTCCTTCTGCCCATAAGCTTTTAGGTAAATTTGCATCAGCAAGCATTGTTCTACTTGCTTCTATGAGTGTTCAATATTTACTCTCAGCCACACCATTTTGTTGAGGTGTTCTAGGTGCTGAGAAGTTTTGTTTGATTCCATGATCATTGTAGTAGACCTCTACTCTTGTTTGATCAAATTCAGTACCATGAACACTTTTAATTGTGATCACTTCTATCCTTTTTTTATTTTGAATTTGTCTAAGAAATCTAGTCAATAGACTCCAAGTTTCACTCTTGTTATGTAAAAACATTACCCATCAATATCTTGAGTAATCATCTACTATAGCTAGAGTGCAGTTCTTTCTATTTAAGCTTTTTATCTCAACTGGACCAAAGAGATCCATATGTAATAATTCCATAATTCTAGTTGATTCTGAAGAGTTTAGAGTTTTGAAGCTTGCCTTAGTCTGCTTTCCTTCTTGACATGGTCTGCAAAGTTTATCTTTTTTAAACTGTAATTATGGAAGTTCTCTTACTAGATCTTCTGAAGATAATCTAGCTATAATTTTGATGTTAAGATTAGCTAACCTTTTACTCCATAGCCAGTTAGTGTCATTAGTTTCTTTTGTATAGAAACATGTTATTTGTTGTGACTGTGATGAGTCAAAGTCTACTGCATAGATGTTTCCTTCTCTTATACCTAGCAATTTGACTTCTTGTGTGATTTTGTCTTTGACTTGACATGAATTATGAGTAAATGATACATCATAATTTTTGTCACACAGCTGACTAATTGAAAGCAGGTTATGTTCTAATCCTTTAACATAAGCTATATTTCTAAAGATTAAGGAACCTGTACCAAGAGTTCCATAACCTTTAGTTGTACCTATTTTTTCTCCTCTAAAGATGACAAGAGGTCCTTGTTACTTTCTATAGTCCTCAAGGATTGATTTATTTCCTATCATGTGCCCTGAGCATCTACTGTTAAGATACCATATTCCTCTTTGCTTTTCATGCATCAAAACATAGAAAGCGTACATGGTACCCACTCATATGAGTCCTCATATGTTAGTTTTTGGAATCCACACTTGAATTATTTTCTTGTGAGAATTCCAGGATTCAAAAGACTTGTGACCAAGCTTGCCACAGGTGTAGCAGTAGAGATCTCTTTAGGCTTTGCCTCTTTCTTTTCTTACAGATTTGCCTTTGTTATGGTCCTTTTTGAATTTTGGTGCAGATGATTCTTGTGATGATCGTCTGCATTGTGCAGCAAAGTGCCCTGGTTTTCCACAGTTGTAGCAGACTTCCTTTTCTGCTTCTTTTGTCTTTGAGGGAAAGTTCTTTTTGAAATTCCTCTTCTTGAATAGCTTCTTGAACTTTTTTCCCATCAATGCCAACTCTTCAGACAGTCCTTGTTCACTTGTAGACGAGGTATCAGTGGTTTCCTCCTCTGCCATGGACTTTAGGTTTTTTTCTTGAGCATTGAAAGCAAAGGTCTTCTTTCTGGCATCGTCTTTTTGTTTCTTCTACTCAACTTCGAGATTGTATGTATGCAATACACCGTACAGTTGAAACAAAGACATCTTTGTTAGATCTTTGGATTCCCTAATAGGTGTGGTCTTTGTGCTCCAGATTTCACCAAAAGATCTCACAAACATTAGGTTGACTTCCTTGTTTTCGAAAGTCTTTCCTAAGGTTTTAAGATTGTTGATGAGAATATTGAACCTTTCATAAAATGTAATCAAATTTTCATGAGATCTCATAGAGACCCAATCATATTGTTGTATTAGAACATCCTTCTTGTTCTCCCTTATCGTTGGTTCCTTCATTTCATAGCAGTAGTGCTTCCCATGCCTCCTTTGCAGTGGTTGAATGAACCACTATTTCAAACATGTTGTCATCAAGAGCTTTAAATATCTAGTTCCTTTCTATTCTATCAACCAGCACCAAATCTCAGTCTTCTCTTAACCAAAGTGACATTGGTTTGTATACTTCAAGTGTTGTATCCATTGGATCTAGCATCATTGGAATGTGAGGTCCATCAGTGATGATATCTTGCATTTTCTTATCTATTGAATCAAGATGCATAAGCATCCTCAGCTTCCAGTGGTTGAATTTGTCAAACGACCACGTTGGAGGTTCTCCACTATTTGCACACGTAGGAAGTTTTGGTGGAGTCATTTTTCTTTACAGAAACAAACTGTTAGTAACTTCTTTGCAAAATAAGATAATGACCTTTTCTTTCCAAAAGCTATTAAGTCTGGAAAGTCAGGCTCTGATACCAATTGTAAGGTCCAAGATTAACCTAGAGGGGGGGGGGTGTGAATAGGTTGATTAAAAAATTATTTAAACTTTTGATGTGGAATACTAGTTCTTTGCAAACCACTGTTCTATGCAGACCACTTAGGTAGTCTGCAGATGATGCTTTGTGGTCTATAGCAGAGACTTTAAACTCTTTGAGTTTATCGCTGTTTGGGTGTGATGATTTGTTTCTAATAGATCTAAATATTAAGCAATAAAAGCAAGTAAAAGACACAGTATTTATATTGGTTCAAAAAATCGTTATCAAATGATAATAGGGAGCTTAGCCTAGTCTTCCCTTGGTGACCAATGTAGTCAAGCCAAGAGGTGAGTATCACTATCTTCTTGTTTGTAGCTTATAGGAAACTTCCTTTTACAAGCTATCTAACTTATACAAAAGATGAAGGACTCAGATCCTTTGCACAGATCTAATCTATTGGACTCTGCTGGAAGTTGTGTTTTTCTGCAAACTAGTGGCACTCCTTTCACTGTATTCTTCACGAATTAGCACTCTTGAGTAATCTTTGAATTTATGATTCCCTTGCACGTTTTCCTTTCAATCTCATTCAATAGCCTTGCTTCAATGAGCCTCAACGATTCCCTTTTATAGGCTCAGGGAATAAACCCAGCAAACATGGTACTATTTCTGATCTGACATCTTGCCATGTATGTCCCCCATCATCTTGTTTCTCGTGTTGAAAGTCCACTTAGTTCAAAATATTGTATTGTTGTTGTCTGTAGCTCAAATCATCATTTGAATGTCTTTAGACCTTAACAAGCATCTCTACTGCACTCCAGTTTGCTGTAACTTTCAGTCTGCATCCAATATTGTAAGACCTTATCTGCACTCTGCAACCCTAGTCTTCACCAAGTCCCTGTTGTAACCATAGTCTGCATTCAGATCTAATGAACATTATGCTTTTCTATGTTGGTCCTCCTTTGCAATCTTATTCCGAGATACTGAAGCATTTGATGGTCCTTTGTTGCCCATAAATGCCTTAGCTGCTTATCCAAAAACCTCTGTAGTAGTCTCCATCTGGTGGCTCATATAATATCCATCATTTGTAGCCGTCTGCTCCTCAGTATCCATCCTAGGCTACAACTATGTACTTGTTTTCTAGCCTAAGCATTCTAACTATATTTACGGTTAATACATCTCAGTTTTGTTCCATTAATTTCTATACGATTCGAGGGATTGCACATTCTTATCAATTCTTAATCTCTCTCTCTCTCTCTCTCTCTCTCTCTCTCTCTCTCTCTCTCTCTCTCGCTTTCTTGCAAAGCCCTAGTTTGTAAATTCTGAGAACTCACTTTCACGAACTTGAAAATTCTCTTTGATTTCACTCAAAAATGGCCAACTTCCGATCAAACACTCCTCTTAAAAGCGATAAATCTAATGAGAAACGAAGCCCAACAAAAAGAACCGAATTGCATGTGATTCTTAATTTCGAGACATTGAGGAATGAATCACATGAAGAGAAAGAAATATCCTAGCTGATTCAAGACGCTGGTGTCAAGTACTTCTGTATGAAAATAAGCAGAATATACGACGATGAGGTACTCGACTTCATCAAAAAGGCAAAGGTTGTAGAGGACTTTTAATTCATCACATACACATCTACCAGACGAATTGGGATCAACATCAGTCCCAATGATTTCGAACAACTCTTTAGAGTTCCAAATGAAACACCTAGAGATATATCAACCTCTATGGTAAACGATGGTACACATGTTATGCTAAGCGAGGATAGATAGAAAACAGGAATACAGACAATGAACAAGTATTTGTCCAAAAGCATAAAAACTACTTGCAGACGTAGTCAAGAAGGTGATCATGTCAAAGGATCAGATCACCTCTGACCAGCAGGAAATTATGTTTTCCATACTCACCAAGAACAAACTAAACTGGGCCAAGTTGCTTATGTATCAATTGGCAAAGGCAGTAGAGACCAGACAGCCTTTTCTTGGAAGAGTCATAAGCATCATTCTGAAAGAAAAACTCAAGCTATCTGATAAGGAAGGAAGGGAATGGACTGTGGCCAAACAAATTGATGTGGAAAGATTGGGAAGCAGCCAATAGGTTTCTCAAAGAAACCAACAGTAGTGCAGACTACAGCAAAAGCTACAGACCATCCTGAAAAGATAAAGCCTGAAAAAGCCAAAGGGAAGATGATCAAGTAGGCACAAGAAGCCAAACCGAAGCAGACAAAAGTAGTAAACGAGGAAGCTTGTCCTACAAACCTCGGAAAAGGAACACTATCGAAGCTCCCTACTGCACTGTCTACAGAAATGGAGGCAGAAGCACAGTGTGCACCAACAGAAGAGCAAACTAAAGCTAGTTCTCAAAGACCAACAACTATAGTAGCAATTAAGGGATCATCCTCAAAGACCTTACTGCTAAAGGAGCCAGAGATTGTAGAGCTTCATGATGCAAACATAGCACTGAAGTATCTAAAGGCTGGTGCTAATGAAAACCTTCAGAAACTCATTCTAGAAGATGAAAAAAGGTATGAGGAAGTCAGAGAAGGATCACTCAAAAGCAAGAGCTAGAATAAGGACTATTACAACTGAGTCCTTCACAACACCAATCATTCTTATCTCTAATGTAGGAATAGAATTGGCTGTGATTGAAACTGGCAGCCCATAACTACATCAGAAGCATATGCCTGCCAAATGAAGGATCAAGGATCATCTCACCTGCCACAGTGACTACAGGAAGGCATGCTATGTTAGTTGAAGAGAAGTGGAATGAAGGAATAAGGACCATGAAGAAGTACATAATAGGAAGTTGCAATGCCTCCATTCTGTATAGAAATTGATGGAACAAAACTCAGAAGTATTAGCCATGATGTTGTTAGGTTGCTTAGGCTAGAAATCAAGTAGGTAGTTGTAGTTTAGGTCAGATGCTGATGAACAGACGGTTGCAGATGAGAAGCATCATGTGGTCCACCAGATGCAGATTACTATAGAGGATTTTAACTAAACAGTTAAGGCATACATGTGTAATAAAAGACCTACAAATGCTTCAGAAAGAAGGATTGGGCTTGTAGACAAGGACCAACACAGAATGCATCAATGTGCAGCAGATCTATGTGCAAACGAGGTTGCAGCAAGGATTGGTGCAGATGAGGTCTCACAGTATAGTATGTAGACCAAGGTGCAATAGACAGGGTACCACAAAGATGGTTGTTGATGGTAGGGTTAAAGGTTTGAAGACACTCAAGCGAAGATTTGGGGTACAGTTGTGACAGTGCATGGGAATCTGAGAAAGGTGGCCGACAACATCAGTTGGAGGACACAAGTGACTGAGTGTCACTTCAGATACAGTACTGTGCAACGGGTTTATTCCTTGAGCCTACAAAAAGGAATCGTTGAAGCTCATTGAGGTAAGGTTGTTGAATGAGGTTGAAAGGAAAGAGTGGAAAACAATCAACATTCTAAGATTACTCAAGAGAGCTGAATCGTGAAATACACAGTGAAGAGAGTTCACAAGTCTATAGAAGAACAATATTTGTAGTAGAGTTCAGGATACTGAATTTATGCAAATATCGTGGGTCTTCATCTTTTGTTGAAGTTAGTTAGCTTGTAAAAAAAAGTTTTCTTGTAAGCTACAAACAAGAATATAGTGATACTCACCTCTTGGCTTGACTACACTGGTCACCAAGGGAACACTGGACTAAGCTCTTATTTATCAATTGATAACAAGTGTCTGAACTAAAATAAATACTATGTCTCTTACTTGCTTTTATTGCCTAATATTTAGAACTATTAGAAACTAACCTTCACAGTCAAATAGAGGCAAATTCGAAGAATTGAAGTCTCTGCATTAGATCTTCAAGTGATAGCTGCAGACCACCTAAATGGTCTGCATAAATAGTGGTGTGAAAAAATATATCCGCTGCATAACCTTGCTAAAATTTGAATTAACCAATTCACTCCCTCCCTCTTTAGGTTATATCTTGGACCTTGGTGTATGGTATCCTAGGGAATCAGGTTTTACACTGATAGGTTTTCAGATGCAGACTTTATAGGTTGTAAAGTTGACAGAAAAAGCACAAGTGGATCATGTAAATTTATTGGTGTAAGATTAATTTCTTGGTTCAGCAAAAAGTGGACTATTGTGTCAATCTCTACTGCAGAAGCAGAGTACATAACTGGAAAAAGCTGTGCTGCATAAATACTATGATGAGATCACAGCTTACAGACTATGGTATGATACTCTCTGAAACCTCTATATTTTGTGACAACACGTCTACAATGGCAATTTCAGAAAATACAGTTTTTCATTCAAGAACCAAGCATATTGATGTCAGATATCACTTTATCAAAGATCATGTGCAAAAAAGTCACATTAAATTGGAATATATTCCAACAGAAAAATAAATTACAGACATTTTTAAAAAAACCACTCGATGAGGGTAAGTTTATTCATTTTAGAGGAGAATTGGGTATACTTGATTTAAAACAATAAAATGACCAAAATGCTTTACTTCTCTACTGCACATGTAGAAAGTAGACTAGCATTATTTATATACAGACTAGTATTATTGCTCTACTGCTATATTGATTGGTTCGCAAGTGGAGAGTAGACTAGAAGTAATATTGCTCTGTTGTATTTATTTTAGGAAAATAATTTTAGACGTTATAAAACTAATTTCCTAAAATAACGCAATGGTCAAATCATGGCTGGTACTGCGTAACGGCTAGAAAACACTGTCAACGGTCATAATTTTCAAATAGGTATAAAAACTAAAAATTTTCAATTAGAAAATCATTTTACTCTCTAATACACACACTCTCTCTAAGAATGTTCTCATTCTCTCTCTAAGCATTCGAGCGCTCTACTGCACGAAATCAAAAACCCTAACTCTCTAAAAGTCTTTTGAATTCGATTTCTGAACTCAATAATTCTTTCAAATCTTTTTCAGAAATGGCCAACACACCCTCAAACACATCCGAAAAGAGTCTCAAGTCATCTGAAGAACAAAAGAGCCCCACAAGGAAGATTTCAATAGTATACTAGAGGAATCAGATGAAGTAAAGGACATAGCTAACCTGATCAAAGAGGCTGGACTTAAGTATTTATGTGAAAGAATAAGCCGGATCTATGATGATGAAGTACTGGCCTTCATTGGAAAGGCGAAAGTTGTAGACAACCTGCAACTGATCTCATATACTTCTACTGCAAAGAAGATTGCAGTTTACATAAAATGAGATGATTTCGCATAATTCTTCAATCTGTCGAATGAAGGCTCAAGGATCATTCCACCAAACATCATAACAACAGGAAGGCAGTGATGCTAACCAAAGACAGGTGGAATGTAGGTATAAGAACGATGAAGAAATACCTATCAAAGGAGCACAAGCTGCTAGCAGATATAGTGAAGAAGGTCATACTCTCAAGGGAATTCATCAAGGATCAAATTATAACTGATCAACAGGAGATCATGTACGTAATCCCTCATTGAATACAAAGTCAACTGGGCTCAGTTGCTCATGTATCAGCTTGCCAAGGCTGTACTGTCAAAGCAACCGTTGTTCAGAAGGATAATCAGCATCCTTCTCAAACAAAAACTGCAGCTATCCGACAAAGAAGGGAGGCCATGGGCGGTGGCCAAGCAGATTGACGTCAAGAAAATAGGCAAGCAGCCTACTGGACTGATAAAGAAGACTACAACACTGTAAACCTGCAGACCATCCACCAATGTTTGCAGAAGTGCAGACGAGAAGAGAGGCTAAACAGACGACTGCTGCAGTACATACAAGATCAATAGTAAAACAGATTAAAAAAGAACTAGTCCGCAAAGCCCAACCAACCAAGAAGAAACAGCAAAGAGTGACAAGAAGAAAATTCCGTATGCAGACCTCAGATGAGAAAACCATTTTGGATCACCCAGCTGCAAAGTCAACTCACATGGAGGTTGAGACATAGACTGCAGAAATGCAGACTGGGATCCTCATCCTCAAAAATACCACCAAAAGCACCACAAGTAGCTGTACTCCATGATGCCAATGTGGCATTAAAGTTCTTGAAGGCTGGTGGAAATGAGCACCTTCGAATTCTAATCTTGGAAACTCAAGGGAGTTTAATCTTGGAGTAGACTAGTGAAGGACCTCGAGCTCAGTTCAGACAAAAGCTTGCTGTTGAAGGATACACAAAGGAGGAGATAAGGGAAATAGAAGCCAAACTCACAGCCTTGTAGACTGAACTAGTTCGAGGCATCTCTGCTATCTCTGTTGCACCCTCCCTCACAATCAAAACTACTACAGCAGAGCCAAGCCAACGACAATTATTCCATTCACAAGTAGTGGAATGGATACTTCTATAATTGGAGAAGATCAACCAATTACTCCAACAGAAGTATGGACAACCACAACAACAACAGAGGTGAGACCTTCTCCAGAAAAGGTCATAGACACAGTTCTGTAGAAGGTACGAGCTGTAGAAGAAAGAGCTCAAGTGCTCATGGCTAGAACCTCTCAACTGCTTACCCAGAAGAAGCAAGCTGAGATGCAGCAAAAGGAAGAAAGGGAAGGCATAATTCAGGAGTTTGTGACACAACACAGATTGCCAACCAAAAGGCCAACAAGATCTGGAAGGCAAACAAGGGCTTCCAGACGAAAACTAATTCCCTTAGGACCAAAGACCCTATAGAGAATCAATCCAGATAGATTGGAGAAACTGATGGGATGTCAGAAGCCGAAGTCCAACAACAAGCTCAACTTCAAAAGAAGACGGCCAACAGGTCAACAAGACCGAAAGAAGCACACTTTCTTTTCAATGGGACACTTGAATTCAAGGACTCCACCTTGTAGACTACCAGACTCACACATGCTATACTCAGACCCATTGAGTTTGTAAACACACCTGCAGTCGAGGCTGAGCTAAAGAAGCTCTTAGTTAAACATGTCCAAGCTACAATTGAGGATATATATAACTATATCTCAAGACCTAACTTGGGAGAACATCGACCATTAGGTGATGATGGTGATAATGGTGATAATGGTAATGATGGTGGTGATCAGCCACAACCAGTCACTCTGGAAGTTGATGACGTAATTATTGATCAGTTTGCTGAAGAAGGAGTACAGGAGTAGACTATAGTAATCGAGAGCAATGCAGCAGTATCTCCTGCAGTAGACCAAGCAGCTGAGGAACCTACAGCAGAAGAACCTATAGAGGATGAAAAAGTTAAGTCATCTTCTAAAGGACATGAAGCTCACAAAGGATTAGAACCATCCACCGATGAAGCTGTAGCTGAGGGATACGTAACAAAAGAATCTGTAGGAGAGACCCAAGTAGTAATCGCCCTTGTTGTTGAAAGACAAACAGTCGAGGAACAAGCAGCTGAGGTTCAATCAATAGAACCAACTAAAGTTAAACAACTTATAGTCGAGGACCTACTTGAGGACTTACATGCAGCTGAAGACCAACCAGTTAAATTTCTAGCTCAAACTGCAGGAGAGGCACAAATAACTCACACTACAGCTGAGGCAACTCTATCAAAGGATGCAGAAGAGACAACAACAATGCAGTCGATAGATGTTCAAACTATAATAGGAGTCACTCCGTCTCAAGATGATGCTCATAACATAATGAACATCCAGTTTACGCCACCTTCCTCGTTTGGATTGATGCAAACGACCGCAAATCCACCATCTGAAGTATAAATACCCATGCACAATGGGATCTCTACAGCTCAGATGACACTAGATCAGATGACACCAATGGGAATTAGGAATCTAAAGGAGGCATCTGAAGACGATATTCAGATAGTCTCAATTCAGCCAAACAAATAGTCGAAAGGGTACTATCTTTACCCTAGATCAAAACAAAATAACCACGGGCTATAGACTACGAAGACTAGATCAAGACATCTATGACATGCACTCATGGACCAGAGATGCATTTCATGAATTTCTTGAAACTTTGTATCCCATTGCCATAGACATAGACGAAGAACGAAACATCAGAAGAAAAACTTTTGAAGACTTTTGCACTTCACTCGATATTCTGACTGAAGGGGTTATCGATATTCTGACCCAGAAATCGCCACAAGCAGAAATACAGATGAAAACAAAACGGGAATAGATGATTCAGGAATTTGTGAAGAAACACAAACTTCCCATTAGAAGATCTACAAGATCTACCAGGCCAAAGTGGATTTCCTCAAGGATCAAAAACCTTGTATATAATCAATCCAGATAAGTCACAAACACTTATTGGAGAGATTGATGGAATGATAGAAGCCGAAATCCATCAACTCATTGAACTACTAAAGAAGGAAGCAAGCTGGTCAACAAGACCAAAGGAACCATACATTTTGTTAAGTGGAGCTCTTAAACTCAAGGACTCTACCTTGAAGACCAGAATACACAAACAGGCATAACTCAAACACATTGAGTTCGTGTATACACAAGAGGTAGAGGCTGAGCTAAAATGAATTTTAGCTAAGCATGTTCAAGCCGTCACTCAGGAGATATTTGATTATCTCTCCACACCACAATAAGAGGACAACAACCATCAGGAGATCATAGTAATGATGGTGATCAGCAACACCCTGACACTCAGGATGATGATGAAATCATCAATCAAGTTGTTGAAGAAGGAGTCCAGATGCAGAATACAACAGTCGAGACCACAATACCAGAGTCTTCTGCAATACAATCTCAAGCTAATAAACCCACAGAAGAGGAACATGCAGATGAGCCATCTGCAACTAAGTCATCTACACCAGAACAAGAAGCTGAATTATCTGATGAAGGATATGAAGAAGAATCAACTGCCAAGGAATATGAAATAGGAACCTCCACAGAGGTACCTACAGTAGAAGAAACTGCAAAATAGCATGAAGCTGAGTCTCCAACAGAGGAACTTGCAGCAAAAGAGACACAGGAAGATGAAATTGAAGATCAAGCAGCTAACAAACCACAAAAGAACTCCCTTAAGTTGAGGAACATGCAGAGGAGCAAACCATAGAAGAACTCCCTGAAGTTGAGAAACAAGTAGAGGAACTACTACAGCTGAAGATCTAAATGTAGTTACATCCACAGCAGACTGGGACTTATTACTAATCAATACTGCAGCTGAGATAAAGGATGTAGGAGACTTCATACAAGATGCAGCTGAGGCAGAGTAAGAAACTCCCTGTCATCTAGATCTACAGAGTCTGACGAGCATTTTCTTTGCACCACCTTTCTAGTTCGGAAGGGTGCAAACATAAGGAGATCCATCATCCATGGGACTTGCACAGGGATTACTTAGCAGCAATGCATGAGAAACTCAAATAACACCTCCATCTATAGCCAAGAATCTAAAGGATGCATTTGAAGAAGACATTCAAATAATTTTAGTTCAGTAGAGACCATCTACAAAACGGATACACTCCTCACCTCAGAATACATAATAGGGTACAGATTATGGAGAATAGATCAAGACATCTACAACATACGCTAGTGGAACAAAGATGCACTTTATGAGTTACTTGAAACTCTACAGCCAATAGCGAAAGAATTTGAACATGAAAGGCAAACCAAAACCCAAAGCTTCAAAGACTTTTGAACATCGCTTGACAAACTGGCAATAGGGGTCAGTAACCAAATGCAACGAGCTAATGCCCTTAACCTTCAACAATACAGAATGAGTTCAACCAACCTCAACAAATTCTGAAGCCAACATCCAGCTGATCTACTAAAGCTCTATAAACCACCCAACAACAACTCAATGAGAATATTCGCATCAACCACACCAAATTTGGACTACTTGAAACCAAACTGCAAGTAGTTCAAAAGAACATATTCTCTGAACTCAAAGCGGTGCGTACTGCTCTTCAAGCTCTCACCTCTACCCTTAATTCTAACAAAAAGGGAGAGAAGTAGCCTACAACCGAGTAGTAGAGGACTCCAAGGACTGCAGCAGAGGACCCCAGCTGTAACTCAGGGGGAGAAGTCTTCTACAACAAAGAGAAGACACCCCTTTGAGAAAGAAAGTGAAAGGTCTGCCAAAAGATCTAGGCATCACGAGGAGCACACCTTGAGACACAGGATGGTGGGGGAGCAGTCTTATGAAGAATATAGACGACACCACAGAGAGTCAAAGGAAAGACCTCAGAAGTGCAGTAAAGGATCAGAAGAAGAACGAAGGCATGAGCGTAGTAAGGGAAATGAACATCAAAGGTAAGGATAAACATCTATATTGCTCTTTCTTTTTATTTTTTTTTAAAAACAATGTAATCTAGTTGTAAGAAAAGTTGTAAACTTGTTGTTTTACATAGGAGTTTTGTTAACATCAATTTAGGAAGAGTTTGATAGGAATATGTAATCCCTCCAATTATTTAGAAATTGATAGAATAAAACTAATTAGCCATAATGTAGGTAGAATTCTTAGGCTAGAAAACAAGTAGATAGTTGCAGCCTAGGATGGATACTAAGGAGCACACGGCTACAAATGATGGGCATTATGTGAGCCACAAGATGCAGACTATTATAGAGGTTTTTTGATAAGCAGCTAAGGCATTCATAGGTAATGAAAGACCTGTAAATGTTTCAGAATCTGGGATTGAGCTTGTAGACAAGGACCTACATAACAAAATATAATGTGCATAAGATCTGAATGCAGACTAAGATTGTAGTAGGAAATTGGTGAAGACTAGGGTTGTAGAGTGTAGACTAGGTCTTACAATACTTGATGCAGACTGGAGTTTGCAACAGACTGAAGTGCAGCTGAGATGGTTGCTAGGGTGAGGTCAAAGGTCTGAAGTCAGTCAAACAAAGATTTATGGTATAGACAACAACAATGCAAGATTCTGAAGTAGGTTGACTGTCAACATCAGATGGGGGACACGCATGACAAAGATGTCACATCAAAAACATTACCGTGTTTGCTGGGTTCATTCCCTGAGCCTATAAAAGGAAATCAGTGAGGCTCATTGAAGTAAGGCTGCTGAATGAGATTGAGAGACAAGTATGCAAAAGCAATTATAAATTCAAAGATTACTCAAGAGAGATAATTCGTGAAGATCATAGTGGAAGGGGTGTCACTAATCTGCAGAAGAACCCAACTTGCAGTAGAGTCCAATAGATTGGATCTATGCAAAGGATTTGAGTCCTTCATCTGTTGTACAAGTTAGATACCTTGTAAAAAAAAGTTTCTTTTAAGCTACAAATAAGAAGATAGTTATACTTACCTCTTGGTTTGACTACACTAGTCACCAAAGGGAAGGCTGGACTAAGCTCTCGATTATCATTTGATAACGAGTTTTTAAACCAATATAAATACTGTGTCTATTACTTGCTTTTATTGCTTGATATTTTGAATTGATAGAAACAAATCATCACAACAAAAATGTGTTCTGCAGACTACCTAAGTGGTCTGCAAAGAACTAGTATTCCACATCAAAAGTTTAAATAATTTTTGCATCAACCTATTCCCCCCCCCCCCCCAGGTTGAATCTTGAACCTTAAAACACGTGAATTGACATGATATGACATACAATACATGAAAAGTCTTAAAACCTTTAATAATGACAAAGGGTTGCTAAGTGTAGCAACCTTTAATAATTGACAGTATATATGTATCTATATATTCTTGTTTAGCATATGGTTGCTGAGTGTTGTTTGCATTACATCCTGTTTGTGCATATAAAACGCATAATATAATAAGCATACCGGATCCCTGGAATAATGAGACGTGAGATGGATTCGTTTCACGGAGCTACGTCGAACTATTAGCTTATCTTAGCATTTGTTTTCTTTTCATGAATGGTTTGATTTTCTGTAATAAAGGATAATATAAGTTTGGATTATTTCATGATTAATTTTTTTATGTTTCTGATACCTAAACAAGTTGTAATCTCATCGTCTTTCTTCGAGAAGTGTTAGGAGAGGCATTAACCCCGTGTGTCAAATAGATATTAGGTAGATAATCTTGGGGCATTACAGTTAATACATCTTATAGTTTAAGGCCATATTTGTGAGACAAAATAAAAGGGATTGGATAATTAATTCTACTAATCCTACGTTTGATAGGAAAAATAACACATGGATTAGGAATCACACCTAAAGGGGTTTATAAATATCATTTCCCCCATGATATTATTAATCGCATCCTACCTGACGAGATAAACACTATAAAACCAATATTAAACTATCGTACATCACTCTACAACCCGCTTGATTATGCATGTCGCCCTACCACGCGCCCAACGTAGCTTGACCCTGTACGCGTAATAGCTGCCCGACTGTCGAGTATCGAGTGTTGACTGCCATTCGACGATTGTTGACCGTTGACTATCGATTGTCCGTCGTCGTCCGTCAACCTCTGCCAACGACTATGATTGTCGATTGATATCCGTTGTCCCAAAACCGACCGCCAAAGCCTCTAATCGTCACCCAACCTCCGATTTTCATATGAATAGTCTTATGTTGGAGTTTAATGTCATAATTAATCCCATTTGTATCAAAGATTGTTAATAAAACACATGATTAAATGAAAAAAATCCCATATCAACTATGAAAAGATTAATAATCTTTTCACTATTTATCTTTTCTTATCCCATTCGTTTATAGTTCACAAAGGTTTGTCTTGAAAATTTAGGGGGATTAGTCCCAGGATAAGGATTCAATAGCTCGAATCTATTTTTCAAATTGAGAAATGGTGTTGTTAGTTGGTGAGCCAAAATATAATAAGGAATTTATGCGGCTAAACTTGGGATTTTTAGGATATGTTTGTTCTCAGGATTAAATAGATAGATAGGAGTATAGTCCTGTCATTTTACATATCCAATGTTTATTTGGCCTTTTTATATTCAAGGGGATGACTATTATTTTCACAATACTAAATTATGAGGGACTAATTAGTTGAAACGGGAGTGAGATAATTAGTTCTAGGACTAATAGTCCTGTGCGATAAGTTATTTATATAAAAGCTAATCTTGTTTGTTTGACATATTTGGACTGAATTTTTCTAATTAATCGTATCCTGAACTTAATAATCTCATAACTATTAATCTTAAAATTAATAATCTTATTTAATTCTATTCTCAAAACAAACACACTCAGGGATTTATGAAAGTAATTAATCTCTAGTGGGTAATGTTCCAAAAAAAAAAAAAAAAACTCTAGTGTGGTTGGTGCGACGTCCCCACTAGTCAGTTCCTTTTCCATAAAGTCAAAAAAATGTCCTGACTAACAAAAACATGAAACGCATGCGGCTACTATTTATATGTCTCATTACAGGCAAATTTAAAAACATAAGCAACAAACATAAGTTTACCATAAGCTCAACAAAAGCACATCTTCTTCAGGTCAATTCATACATTAACCTGTACCACCTGCAGGAATCTTGGCTAACATGGGATCCCTGGATAACGCCACACCGAAGGGTTCTACATTGTGCACGAAGAACCCACTCCTCGACCCAGAAGAATTCAGAAGGCAAGGCCACATGATCGTAGACTTCTTGGCTGACTACTATCGCAATGTTGAGAACTACCCGGTAAGGAGCCAAGCCGAGCCAGGATATCTCAAGAAGAGACTGCCCAACTCCGCCCCTTACTATCCCGAACCCATAGAGACTATCCTCAAAGATGTCCAGAGCCACATCATCCCGGGACTCACCCATTGGCAGAGCCCTAACCACTTTGCATACTTCCCAAGCAGCGCCAGCATAGCTGGCATTCTTGGGGAGACCCTTGTAGCAGGGTTCGATGTAGTGGGATTTAATTGGGCAGCATCACCTGCTGCCACAGAGCTGGAAATGATAGTGATGGACTGGCTTGCAGAGGCTTCAGCCTACCTAAGTCCTTCATGTTCTCTGGCAATGGGGGCGGGGTGCTGTTAGGCACCACATGCGAAGCTTTGCTAACCACAATCGTTGCAACAAGAGACAGAGCTCTAAGTACTCGAGCAGCTGGGAGCAACAACAGGTTTGTGGTGTACGGGTCGGATCAGACTCATTGCTCCTTTCATAAGTCTGCAAAGATAGCTGGGATCAACCCGAACAATATTCGTAAAATTAAGACTACAAACTCATCAAACTTCGGTCTAAGGGCAGACCTGTTAAGGCTAGCAGTAAAAGATGATGTTGAGGCTGGATTGATCCCCCTCTTTCTCTGTGCTACGGTGGGAACAATTTCCACGACTGCCGTTGATCCCATTGGCTCATTATGTGATGTTGCCAACGAATATGGCATGTGGGTTCATATTGATGCTGCTTATGTTGGTAAGATCTTTTGTCTTACACGTCAATGTGCATGCATAATGTACTAGTCTGATACTATCATCAGGGGTGGAGCGTCGGAGAGTGAAGATATGTATCTCAAGCGAGTGAGAGCACATCATATTAGTTTTGTTCAAACCAATACAAATGCTACTCAATAAAAATTAGCTAGCGAAAATAAAGTTTTCCAGAGCAAGGAAAACAGAGTCTCAACTCATATCAATGAGTTTTCCTATTCTGAAAGCAATTAATAGTTGATTCAATGACAATTTCGTCAAATAAACCTTTCTCAAAATTAGTTAGTAAACTGTCATTCATCCAAACAAGTACCGTCTAGGCAAAGAAGTAACTCATGGTTGCAACCCATGAGTTTTTTCTTTAGCTTCTTTTAATTTTATTCATATTATTTTGGTAAAATTTAGTTTATATTTTTCGTTTTGAGTCATGAGTATCACTGATTATTTCTCTTATTAACAATGGGTAGGGAATGCATGCATTTGCCCGGAGTTCCGAAGTTACCTTGACGGGAGTGGAGGGTGCAGACTCATTTAGCTTCATTGCCCACAAATGGTTCTTCACTAGTCTGGACTGCTGTTGTCTTTGGGTTAAGGATCCTAAAGCATTGGTATCAGCTCTGTCCACAAAACCAGAGTACTAGAGAAACAAAGAGAGTGATTCGAACCAAGTGGTCGACTACAAGGATTGGCAGATTGCATTGAGCCGTAGGTTCCGATCCCTCAAGTTGTGGCTTGTGCTTCGCAGCTATGGCATTTGCAACCTGAGAAAGTTCATCAGAAAGCATGTCGATATGGCCGCCTATTTCGAGGGCTTGGTGAACAAGGACAGTGAAAGGTTTGAGGTTGTGGTGCCAAGGCTCTTCTCCACAGTTTGCTTCAGGATCTCCCCAGCGACCATAATCCAGCACAGGCTCTACAACCGTTGGCACGATCATGAGAAGACACACGCCCTTCCTGCTAGTAATGATCATGATGATCACAATCACATTCTCATCAATGACATCAACCAGGAGCTACTGGAATCGGTCAATGCATCAGGTAGATTGTATATGACCCATGGCTTTGTCGATGGAATGTTCCTGATTAGGTTTTCTGTTGGGGCAAGCTTGACGGAGCAGAGACACATTATCAATGCCTGGAAGACTGTGCAGGAGTATGCACAAAAAGTAGTAGTACTACTGCGTGCTAATAGTAGTAGCAGTAAAATACCGCTGTAGAACTCTCCCCACCACATGTTTAACTTTTATAAAGATTTTTTTAGGAATTAATTTCAGAGAATTGTCGTTTCAAAAATTTTATTCTATCACATTACATTTTTAATTCATATAATGCCATTTAATTCGTCGTAATTCCCTCTTCTCCCTCGACTTCTCCTCCGACGCTGCCTCCTACCTCACCTCTCTTCGTTTCCTTCTCCTCTACCAAAGCACAACCAAAACCCTGATTGTGTACATCGTATTGGCCCTTGACCCAATCCTTCTTCCCTCCGAATTCAGCAGCGTGAATGCCACATCCCAGCAACGATCTGCCCCATCCACTTCACCTTCGTCAGCTACCTTGTAAAACTAGATAATTTAGAAAAAACTCAACCTCAGATTATGAGATTAGGTATCATCAATCAATATAATATATAAACTCAAAAAAATTGGTCCTCCGTGTAATTATATACACGGAAGACCAATTTTTGAGGGCATTAACATTACTTTATCTTAAGAAGAGTAGGATTAAGATCCTAGGGTTGAGCCTACCTTAGCAGTAGGATAATAAGCATCGACTCACTTCAGTTAGGAAAAAGCTATTGCCGAGCTTCCTTTTGACTATGAGGATTTGGTAGACAGGGACGCTCCGGTCTAAGGCTTGCCTGAATCTGGATCCTCTATCCTTTAAGGAAGGTGGTGATGGCTAGTTCCATAGTCTCTTGATAGAAACCGCCCACACTGCCCATACCATATTTGAGAATCTGCATTGCACACTCCTTAATGAACCTATCTAGTCGAGAGTTGATTTCCATGGTGCCCTGTCTTTGCATTTATTTCTTAAATGAACAAATATTGAAAAGCTCAAAGTAATTTAGAGGACATTAACTTCATTTCATCTTAATGCATTTATTTTTTAAGGGAATAGTATTAAACAGCTCAAATTTATTTTGCAAAACAAATCCTCTCTTTTTTTCAATCATTGCGATAGAAATGTGCAATCCCATCAGTTTTATAAAGAAATTGATGTAACAAAACTGAGATGTATTACTCATAATGCAATTAGTACGTTCAGCCTAAAACTCAAGTAGGTAGTTGCAGTATAGGTTGGATTTTGGTGAGCAGACGGCTGCAGATAATGGAGATCAGATGAGCCACCAGATGCAGACTACTACAAAGGACTTTGGCTAAACAGCTATGGCATTGATGAGCAACAAAAGAAAATCAAAGTCTTCAGGATCTAGGATTGAGCTTGCAGACACGGACTAACACAAAATACATCAATATGCAATAGATTTGTGTGCAGACGAGGTTGCAGTAGGGAATGGTGCGGACGAGGTCTTACAGTACAATATACAAACTAAAGTGCAGTAGACTGGATGCAGCAGAGGTGGTTGCTGATAGTGGGATCAGAGGTTTGGAGTCAGTCAAACGAAGATTTAAGTTAAAGAAGCAATGGCATAATTTCTGGAGTTAGTGGACTGCCAGCATCAGAAACAAGACAGTGATGCTGGGAGATACGAGTGGCAAAGTGTCATGTCAAAACAATACCTTGTTGCTTAGATTCGTTGCTTGAGCCCATAAAAGAAAACCGGTGAATCTCATTGAAATAATATTATTGAACAAGGATTGACAGACAAAAGTGCAAAGCAATCAATATTCAAAGATTACTCAAGAGAGCTGAATTGTGAAATACACAGAAAAGAGAGTTCACTAGTTTACAGAAGAACACCAATTACAGCAGAGTTCAAATTGCTGAATTTGTAAATAGATCATAGGTCTTCATCTTTTGTACAAGTTGTTTAGCTTGTAAAAAGAAGTTGTTTTGTAAACTATAAATAAGAAGTTTGTGATACTGACCTCTTGGATTGACTACACTGTTCACCAAGGGAAGACTGGATTAAGCTCTTGGTTATGAATTGATAACAAGTGTCTGAATCATTATAAATACAGTGTCTCTTACTTGCTTTAATTATTTAATATTTAGAACTGTTAGAAATCAAACTTGACAGTCAAACTGAGATAAATTCCAAGCATTGAAGTATCTGCAGCAGTCCTTGAAGTGTTAGCTGTAAACTACCAAAGTAGTATGCATAAACAATGGTTTTCAAAAATATAATCTACTGCATAAAATTATTAAAACTCGAACCTATTCACCCCCCTAGGTTATATATTGGACCTTACAATTGATATCAGAGACTGACTTTACAGACTTAACAGTTTATGAAAAGAAAAGGTGATTATTTTATTTGTAAAGAAGTTACTAACAGTTTGTTTTTGTGAAGAACAATGACACCACCAAAGTTTCCCAAATATCCTAACAGTAGAGAACCTCAAACATGCTAATTCGACGAGTTCAACCATTGGAAACTAAGGATGCTTTCAAAACTCAATTCAATAGACGAAAGAATGCAGGACATAATCTTTGATGGGCCTCATATTCCAATGATGCTAGATCCAAAGGATCCAACAAAAGAAGTACAAAGACCGAAGTCCCTCTGGTCTAGAGAAGATTGGGATCTGGAGTTAGTTAATAGAAAAGATATAAATCAAATATTCAAATCTATTGATGACAACATGTTTGAAATAGTGTTAATATAACCACTGCAAAGGAGGCATGGAAAGCTCTATTACTAAGGAATGAAGGAACCAACGAAATAAGGAAAACAAAAAGGATGTCCTCATGCAACAATATGAATTCGTCTCAATGAGATCTGATGAGAATCTGACTACCTTTTATGAAAGATTCAATATTCTTATCAACAATCTCAAAACCTTGGGAAAGTCTTTCGAAAATAAGGAAGTCAACCTAAAGTTTGTGAGATCTCTTAGTGAAATCTAGAGCACAAAAACCACAGCAATAAGGGAATTTAGAGATCTAACGAAGATGTCCTTGGCTCAATTGTATGGTGTACTCTATACATAGAATCTTGAAGTTGAGCAAAGGAAGCAAATTGATGATGCCAGAAAAAAGACTTTGGCTTTCAAATCTCAAGAGAGAATTCTAAAATCCATGGCAGAAGGGGATAACAGTGATGCCTCGTCTGCAAGTGGATAAGGTCTATCTGAAGAACTGGCGCTGATGGGAAAGAAGTTCAAAAAGCTATTCAAGAAGAGGATCCTCAAGAAGAACTTCCTCTCAAAAACAAAGGAAGCAGAAAAGCAAGTTTCCTACAACTGTGGCAGACCAGGAAAATTTGTTGCACAATACAGACGACCAACACAAGACTCATTTGCACCTAAATTCAAGAAGGACCACAACAAAGGCACCTCTGAAAGAAAAAAACGAGGCAAAGCCTATGCTGCAAAGACATGGAGCGACACAGACTCTGATGATGAAGATATTATATCAAATGCTCAGCTATGGCTCATGGCCAAAGAAGATGAACAGCATAAGGTATTTGATCTTTCTGATTCATATGGCACCATAGAGGAATTGAAAGAAGCCCTTCAAGAAACCTCTAAAAACTTTATATCCCTTTTAAAGGAAAATAAAAAGAATCTTAAGCAGATTGTAATTCTCAAAGTGAAATACAATTTAACATATGAAAAGACCAATAATAATCTAATCTATGCTCAAAATAAACTGAAAGAAACAAATGAAAAGGAGAAACTTCTCAATGCAGTATTGGAAATACTTACTTTAAGAAACACTGAGCTTCAAAAGAAATCAGATGCTTGGAATGGCAAGACTTTGTGTCTGCAAAAATTGCTCAATACAGGTCAATCTTCCCATGATAAAACTGGGCTAGGATATAATGACTGCTTATATAATAATGCAGACAAGAAAGTCATTACCATCCCATGATAAAACTGGGTTAGGATATAATGACTGCTTATATAATAATGCAGACAAGAAAGTCATTGCCAAGGAAGTAAAGCAGACTATTACAAAAACTGTGCAAAAGAGGAAGACCTCAACTGAATCAGATATGCAGAAGAGTGATATCTCTACTGCAGCAGGTATACATAAAAGCAAAAACTCTGCTGTACATAATGTGCAAAAGAGCAAAAGCTCCACTGCACAGAAAGAAACAAAAAGCAAGAACAGTCTATAGAAGAGATCTTTACTGCAAAGTAAGATCTCTACTCCTCAAATCCAAAAGGGCTGGAGTAGAACACTAGTACAAGCTTATCATCAAATGCAGAAGGCCAAGAATCTTAAAAAGGGATTCAATGAAAGGCTTTATAAAGCTCATCATGTACCTAACTACTCAGCATGGAACAAAAGCTCCTGAATAACTTGGAGAAAACCATGCTCGAGACACATCTGCGCATTTCAACTGCAGCAAACATAATAAGCACTAATAAGCACAAGACCAAAGGTCTACTGCTTTATCTGTGGCAAAATTGGTCAAAAGTCCTTTGAATGCTGGAATTCTCACAAGAAGATAATTCAAATGTGTTCCAAAAGCTAAACAATGAGGACCCATATGAGTTGGTATCATGTACAAGTTCTCTATGTTTTCAACGCAGGAAAAACAAAGAGGCATATGGTATATGGATAGTGGATGCTCAAGACACATGACAAGGAACAAATCCATCCTTGAAGATTACAGAAAGAAACAAGGACCTCTTGTCATATTTGGAGAGGGAAAGGCAGGTAAAACTAAAGGTTATGGAACCCTTGCTACAGGTTCCTTAATCTTTAGAGATGTTGCGTATGTTAAAGGCTTAGAACATAACCTACTATCCATTAGTCAATTATGTGATAAAAATTATGATGTGTCATTCACTTATGATATGTGTCAAGTAAAGGATAAAATCACACACGAAGTCAAATTACTAGGAGTAACGAAAGGAAACATTTATGCAGTAGACTTTGATTCCTCACAGTCAGAACAAATATTATGTTTCTATACTAAAGAAGCTGAAGATACAAACTGGCTATGGCACAAAAGATTAGCTCATCTTAATTTCAAAAAAATAGCCAGATTATCCTCAGAAAACCTAGTAAGTGGACTTCCTCGAATAAAATTCAAAAAGGATAAACTATGCATACCATGTCAGGAAGGAAAGTAGACTACAGCAAGCTTTAAACCCTTAAACTCTTCAGAATCAACTAGAATTCTGGAATTATTACATATGGATCTCTTTGGTCCAGTTGAGATAGAAAGCCTAAACATAAAGAAATACACTCTAGTTATAGTAGATGATTATTCCAGATATACATGGGTTGATACTTGAAGTCTGCTGACAAGGTTTCTTAGACAAATTCAAAATGAAAAAGAAATAGAAGTAACCATAATTAGAAGTGATCATAGCACTGAATTTGATCAAACAGGAATAGATTTCTACTGTAATGATAATGGAATTAAACATAACTTCTCAGCAAATAGAACACCTCAATACAATGGTGTGGCGGAAAGGAAAAATGGAACACTCATACAGTCAAATAGGACAATGCTGTCTAATGCAAACTTATCTAAAAGATTCTGGGCAGAAACAGTCAATATAGCTTGCTATACTAGGAATAGATGTATAATTCATAAGCTTTATAAAAAAGACCCCCTACGAATTGTGGAAAGGAAAGACACCAAGTGTCAAATGCTTTCATGCTTTTGGATGCAAATGCTATATACATAATAATTATAAAAGCTACTTATAGAAGTTTGATCCTAAGACAGATGAGAAAACTTTCTTAGGGTATTCTATAAACAGCAAAGCCTTTAGAATGTACAATAAAAGAACACAAACAGTTGAAATATTCATAAGAACTGCAAATGTATTTAATGAGGAATGTGCATGTAATGAACCGGTTACAGAAGAGGTCATTAAAGCTGTAGACAAGGAAGAGTCATCTGCACACAATGACACTACAACAGAGACTAAAGAAAAAACTCAATAATAATTGGAAACTAATGAACAAGATAAAAGATGATGGCTTAAGGCACATACACAGGATGACATAATAAGAGATAAAAATGCATCTGTGCAGACTAGATGTGCAACAAATGCAGAATGCCTATCTGCTTGCTTTATATCTAAAATAGAACCAAAGATAATAAGTGAAACTCTAAGTGATCCAAACTGGGTAGATGCTGTGCAAGAAGAAGTAAATGAGTTCCAAAGAAATGAGATATGGTATCTCACACCAAGACCTAAAAACTATCCAGTTGTAGACTGCATATGAGTATTTAGAAACAAATCTGATGAAAATGGAATAGTCATCAGAAACAAAGCTAGATTAGTTGTTAAGGGATACTCACAAGAAGAAGGAATTGATTTTGATGAAACCTTTGCCCCTATAGCAAGATTAGAAGCCACAAGAATGCTCCTTGCCTATGCTACATATCAAGTATTTAAAGTCTATCAAATGGATATAAAAAGTGCATTTCCAAATGGAAAGCTACAAGAGGAAGTTTATGTTGAACAACCTCTTGGCTTTGAAGACTCTGAAAATCCAAGATATGTATATAGGTTAGACAGAGCATTATACGAATTAAAATAAGCACCAAAAGCATGGTATGAAACCCTCTCAACATTTCTATGTGAAAACAATTTTGAAAGAGGTAAAGTAGATACTACTCTGTTTCTTAAGAAGCATAAGGACCATATATTGTTAGTGCAAATCTATGTTGATGATATTATATTTGGTTGCACTAATAATAAACTCTGTGAACGATTTACAGAACTAATGAAATCTAAATTTCAGATGACTTTAATGGAGGAACTAAAATATGTTTCTAAGACTTCAAGTACAACAATTAGAAAATCGAATCTTTATAAATCAATATAAGTACTTAAAGAACACAACTAAAAAGTATGGATTATACAGTGCTGGTCATATGAAAACTCCCATGAGCACATCAATAAAAATAGACAAAGATGAACATGAAAAGAAAATAAATCAAACCATGTATAGAGGAGTATAAGGGTCATTATTATACCTTACTGCAAGGAGACCACACATTTAATATGTAGTTTATGTCTGTGCAAGATATCAATCTGATCCCAAGGAATCCCACTACACTGCAGTAAAGAGAATCATGAGATATCTCAAAGGAACTCCAAACCTTGGTGTATGGTATCCAAAGGAATCAAATTTTACACTAATAGTTTTTTAGATGCATATTTTACAGGTTGTAGGGTTGAGAGGAAAAGCACAAGTGGAACATGTCAATTTATTGGTGCAAGATTAATTTTCTGGTTCAGCAAGAAGCTTGCTACAGTGTCAACCTCTATTGTAGAAGTAGAGTACATAACTACAGGAAGTTGTGCTACACAAATACTATAGATGAGATCACAGCTTGCAGACTATGATATGATATTCTTTGAAACCTCTATATTTTGGGATAACCTCTTTATTTTGTGGCTATTTCAGAAAATCCAATTTTTCATTCAAGAACCAAGCATATTGGTGTCAGATATCACTTTATCAGAGATTCTGTACAAAAAGTCATATTAAATTGGAATATATTCCAACAGAAAAATAAATTGCCAATATTTTTATAAAACCTCTCGATGAGAGCAAGTTTTTTCAATTTAGAAGATAATTGGATATACTTGTTTTAAAAACAGTGAAACTGGCTAAATTGCTTTACTCATCTACTGCATATGTAAAATACAAACTATCATTATTTTATGCAGAGTGGCATTATTGCTCTACTATTTGCTACATACACGGATGCAGACTAGATGCAATATTGCTTTACTCCACTTATTTTTGCAAAGAATATTAACTTTACAAAACAGTTTTCCTAAAATCACGCAACGGTCAAAATAATTGACTGATACTCTGTAACGGCTAGAAAATTCTCGCAACGGTAATATTTTTAGAGACTATAAAAGGAGAAATTTTTCTAAATAAAAATTACTTTACACTCTCATATACTCTCTCTCTCTAAAGCGCTCTAACTCTCTCTCTAATCTCGAAACCCCTACTGTAATCAAGAATTGAAAACCCTAGCTTTCAATTTTCTCAAAATCACCTTTGAAACTCAAGATCTTTCATTAAACACCCTTTAAAATGGCCAACACTCCATCAAACATTCCAAAGAAGAGCACTAAATCTGATAAATCGAGCCCATCAATAAAGATGGAACTTCAAACTGGTGCGATGTTCGACTTTAACACATTACAAAATAAATTAGATGAAGTAAATGAAGTTGTTGATCTAATTCAAGAAGCCGGACTCAGGTACTTCTATGAACGAACTAGTAGAATCGATGCAGAAAAAGTACTTGATTTCATCGACAGAGCCAAAGTCACGGACAATTTGCAGTTAATCTCTTACACATCTACTGCATCAAAGGTTATAATTAACATCAATCTTTTAACCTTCCAACCGAAGGGTCGAGGATTATTCCACCTGTAATTATGAAAACAGGGGGGCATGCCATGCTTGCAGAGGATAAGCGAAATAATGGAATAAGAACAATGAAGAAGTTCTTATCCAAACAGTACAGAATGCTGGCTGATATTATCAAGAAGGTAATTCTCTCACGAGAATTCAATAAAGATGAGATTATCACTGATGAGCAAGAAATCATGTGTACAATCCTCATGAAGTACGAGGTCAATTGGGCAAGATTGCTCATGTATCAGCTTGCCAAAGTTACGCAATAAAAGCAACCATTGTTTTGAAGGATAATCAGTATCTTTCTCAAACAGAAGCTAAAGCTCTCTGATAAGGAGGGAAGGCCATGGACGGTGGCCAAGAAGATAGGTAAGCAGCCTATTGGATTGACAAAGAAGACTCTCCCTGTGCAGACTACCATTAAACGTGCAGAACAGTCATAACCGTCTGCAGGTGTGCAGCCCAGGAGAAGGTCTACAAAGTAACCTCCACATGTAATCGTGAAGACCAAAAGGAAGGCTACAGATCTCTCACCAAAGGCAACTGTGCATACCATTACAACAGTGCCAAGGACAAGAAGACAGCAAGCCATCAAGGCTCAACCAATCAAGCTAAAGAAGCTCAGAGAAACTAAGAGGAAGCTCATTATGCAGACCTTAGACAAGAAGACAATCTCAGATCTTCCAATTGCAAGGTCAACTGACATGGATGTAGATGCATAATCTGCCCTAGTACAGACTAGGACAATTGCTGAACCATCATCATCAAAGACACTGCCCCCAAAGGCACCTGAGATAGCTGTAAGAAGTTCTCTTGTAAGTTATAAACAGAAAGATAGTGATACTCACCTCTTTGCTTGACTACACTGTTCACGAAGGAAAGACTAGACTAAGTTCTTGGTTATCAATTGATAACAAGTGTGTGAACCAATATAAATATTGTGTCTGTAAGGTCCAAGTTTCAACCTAGAGGGTGGGTGAATAGGTTGTTTCAAAAATTTATTCAAACTTTTGATGTGGAATACTAGTTCTTTGTAGACCACTATTCTATGGAGATCATTTAGGTAGTCTACAGATGACAATTGGTTATCTGCAGCAGAGGGTTCAAACTCTTTGAGTTTTATCTCTCTTCGTTGTGATGATTTGTTTCTAACAGTTCTAAATATCAATGCAGTAAAGGTACGTAATAAACACAGTATTTATACTGATTTAGACACTCGATATCAAATGATAATCCACTGATGGCTGGATCCGAGTCGCCCGTGGTCGGACCTCTCTCAGGCGAGATTGAGCGTGGTCAGGGAGACTCCGACGAGTGGCGGCGAGCTTCTCCCTTGTGTTGGCGGCGATGGCCGAGGCATGGGCAGCCGAATCTGATCAGAAAAGGCCTTGAGACAGTCGAGATTGATCATTGTTGTCGACTGTTGGTTGTCGATTTCGACTCCGGCGAGAGACGGCGTGGCTTTTCCCCATCCTTGGCGGTGGAGACAAAGACGAAACAACGTCGGGGCGACCGGATTTTTTTGCCGGCGAGGTTTGATGGGGTGGCAGGGTGCGGCAGTGGTGGCAGAGCTGTGGGCAGCGATGGTACGGGCGTCTTCGCGTCGAGGATGGCTGGATCTTGGTCAGTCATCGTCGGGATTGCTGGCGACGGCTTGGTGGCTTCCGGGGAAGATCGACGACGGGGATGACCGGAATCCGACCCGACAATGGTGGTCGTGGTGGCAGGGATTCTAAACTAATCGATGCAAATAAAAGAAAAGGAGAAAAAACTTACCTTTTTCTCTGTCTCTGCTCACGACCAGGATGCGGAGGTTTGATGTGAAAATTAATGTGAATTGAGACCGATATTTAGAGATAGTTGTTAAGATATTTACGAAAATGGTTAAGATATTTACGGGATTTCCACATCATCTAAATCATCTCAAAGTTATCCCAAAATATCTTAAGTACGTAAATATGTATCCATCAAAATTAAAAAAAAATTCTCTAGGATATTACAGAGTGGTATTAGAGCAACCCTGCGACCGCGTGCTGGCACCTAGGATGGGTGTGGAGATAGTCAAAAAGAAGAAGTGTAATCCACATCTTCTAAACTTACTCAAGATGGCCATAAAGGTAATACAAGCAACAACGGCAACACCGGTCACAAGGAGAAGGGCACTTGCTATAAGGTCAAAGGAAGAAAGGACTGCAAGGACATCTGGACTCCAAATCCTAGCAACCCTAGCAGAGCAAGCTGGGTTCACAACGTTAGAAGAGCAACCACATAATACCTCGACAGAATTGCCCATTATTTCCAATACAACAAGCTACCTTAACTACCATAACAGTCCGAAAGCGAGTGGGACCTTTTACATCAATTCACCGTGATGATAGAAGACCCAAGAAGAAGCCCATGAGAAGCATTCTTAGGCAAGTTCTTGAACACCAGAAAAATCTCCTTTGGTTACAAACAAATAAACTACTGGAATACCAACCTGAAATACTAGTGGAAGCACAAGAGCAAGCCACGGTAAGAGCAACCATGGAAAGCATTAAGTAGAAAGTCAGGAAGAATAGAAAACCACACGTAGCTGTGGTTTTATGATGTAGAGTCCAGGATTGCTCTACTAATCAAACATTAGAGAAAGTTGACTCTAGAGTTATTACACCAGGAAATTTCATCATTGACGAGCCGTTGCTGGTCAAGATCTTGATAAACTGATTGACAACACAATACTAGCAGAAGCAGAGTAGCAAGGTGGAGACATCGGCAAAGCAACCGAAGAAGCAGAGCCATCTCTTCTGATTGAGGGGCCTACAACACAACAACAAGTGTCCACTGAAGTTATCATGGCAGATGTTGAAGCACCTATTCAAGGGGAGAACAGCACTAATGACTATGCAATTAAAGCAACTTCCCTCCAGATCAAAAAAATAAAAAATGATCGAGGAAGTCTACAAAATCAAAGAAACCACCCTACCAGAAAACAACAAGGGGTTCAACTGATAAATAAATCATCTTACCTGAAGACAAACCAGCACAGAAGGATATGCCTATCGATACAAAGCAGAGTCAATGTTTTAAAATTTATCTCCCATTGTAAGTGATATTGCCAATCACAGCCTCACAAAAACAATTTGCTCAATTGTTAGTGGAGGCAATGAAAGATCCTTCCCTAGAAATGACTAAGTATAGCAAGGAGACTCTTGGACTCCTTTAATAAAGTAGACGCACGACCAACCACCACCACAACAAACCAGATCCTAACTAAGTGATGGAGGCACCAGACAAAGATGTAGAGGTACAAAACATTGCATCAAATAACTTCAACAAGAAATGGCCAAACAATAACAAACTACCTATGTCACTGATTTTATTGCTACTCAATACACACCACAATCAAAACCACTAGAGATGCTAGAAACTTCACACATTAGTTCAGTAAGTCTCACTGCACCAGAAACACTCAATTCTGAGGCCATGCTGATGGAGACATATAGGATGACAACACAACAGAGAAATTGAGAAGAGAGTTCGAGATAGGCATATAACTCTTTACTCTGAATCTTCACAAGAACTTTGTTGATGAAACTCAAGAGATCAACCATTGCATCGCTTATAGACTAAAAGAAATTGAGAAGAAGCACCAATAAACCCACCGTAAGCTTACTCAATTTGCTCTTACTAGTCTCGATATTGACAAGGCTACGCAAAAGCTATCACCAGCACAACAGACAATGGAGATCACCTTGGTCACACATCATAAGCAACAAGCCAAGGACCTTGACACAATTAAGGATAGACTCAAGTTCTTGATTGACCGTTAGGAGGATGACATCCTAATAACTATCAACAAGCACAAGAAAGAAACATTTGAGAAGTTGACAACTATTCAGTCTGGTGTAGACTTACTTAGAGATACTGTTTAGATCCTCTCCTTAATTGGTTATGAAAAAAAGGGGAAGAAGACACAAGAGTCAGAAGAATAAGAAGAGGCAGCCAGGCAGCTTTTATTGTAGCAAGCAACAAAGCTCGACAAAATCTACACCCCAGTTTAGATAGTTGTACAAGAAGCAACAAAGTTTACACAAGCATAACAAGCAGAACGAAGGGCTAACAAGAGAGGCATGGAAAGATCAAAAGAGACGGATATCATGCCCAATTTTACATGGATTCCATTAGATAAAAACACAACATAAAGGGTCAACATAACTTGGTGAATTGCATAGGTAATTGTTATCAGATTTCACTTAGGGAATTTTTATCTTATGCCAATTTACTCGATTCAGATGAAGAAAACTTCAGGAGTACAACACAATGGAAGGAGTACCCATAGCCAGAGGGGTGGACATCAACAACAGAGGAGAGATGAAAAGAAGGACACTAGAAGTTACAGCTCAGATGTTTCTAGATATAAATTGAAAAGAAAGGATAGATCCAGATCTCCACCAAGGGATCCCAAGTAAGGAAGAAGGGGTGACTACGACTACAGCAAAGAAAAGAGATGGAAAGGTTGCCAAGAAGTCAAGTTCACTTCTTCAAAAACATATCTTCAAACTTCTTTTGCCTTTTCCAAACATCAAATTTTTTATATATCTAGGAGTATTTATTATCATCAATTTAGGAGGAGATTATTAGATAAGAAGGCTTAGAAGTTAGTGACAAACAAAACAACTCTAAGGAAATCATCAAGGAAGCTGATAGAACCCGTCGCAACGTACTATAAATTGAAATAAGTAAACTAGTCCACATCACACAATACTTAATAATGTAGAAATAATGAGTACGAGTCGCTCCCACAGAGAACGCTCTGCACAGTATTTGTGAATTAAAACATCGATCTAGTAAATATTTCTCTAAAACGGGGGGAGGGAGGATTCAATTGTAACAAGAATAAAATGGGAAAATATAGTTTAACTAAATATTTTTGATTTTTGTTTTTCGAATTTTTTTATGAGAGTTGATAAAGTGTACGACGATCGTAGTTTTCAATCTTCATAGATTCAATCATTGATTAGCATTTTCATTTCATCTTCGTTTATGGTAGGTACTCATAATAAAGCTCCATAAAAAAAAGGGTTATCGTTGAAACTATTGGTTACCATAGACATGCCATAACCAAACTTACATGTTTACTCTATGTTCAAAAGAGAATGTAACATAAACTAAACATGTCGCATTACAATTATTTCTTTAACACCTCATAATATAACCTAAACAGATTAGCGCTATATTCTGCTCATTTCTTGTGATCATAAGTTACCAAAAGAGTGACATTAACCTACAAACTTGCTACTTTCATCAACCAAAAGAGAATGGCTTTATTACATATATGCTTCTCCTATGTACTAATGTGATCGATCAAAACACATAGAATTAGCAATTAAAATTATATCTACATATGAATATTATATCAAGAGCCTTGAACTTGAAATTAGTGAATACAAACATCACGTCTCATACTAAAGATATAACTACTATGCCATACTAAAGTTTTACGCTATCATATTCATGAATGATAATAGAAAATCCAACATACAATTGAAATAAGTGATTACAACACAATTAGGGATAGAGTATTAAATTTATAACCAATGATAATTATTTTACAAATAGCCGACCTAATTTTGACTGGAATACAATAGGGATGGTTGCTAAGGTTAGGTTAATGGTTTGAGGTTAAGTCAAATCGAAGATTTGAGGTTCAAAGTGTGACAGTGTGAGTATCTGAAAAGGTGAACTTTCAACATCAGTTGAGGTCCACATATGACCAGCTATCACATCAGACTCTATACATAAGTCACGGGTTCATTCCCTCAGCCTATAAAATGGGATCGATGAAGTTTATTGAGTAGAGCTGTTGAACGCGAGATTAAAGTGCAAGCTTGCAAAACAATCCAGCATTCAAAGTTACCCAAGTGAGCTAAACTGAGAAAGAAAGAGGAAGAGAGTTCACTAGTTTGCATAGAAGAACAAAAGCTACAGTTGAGTCCAGCGAAGGATCTGTGCAAAGATCTAGGTTCTTAACCTTTTGACAAGTTAGCTACCTTGTAAAAGGGGTTATCTTGTAAACCATAAACAAGATTATAGTGAACTCACTATAATCCTCTGGATCTAGTGATTGGTATTAGAGCCTGATTTTTCAGACCTAACAGTTTTGGAAAAAAAATATCATATCTTTATATTTAAATCCGCAAGAAGTTATTAACCATTTGTTTTGTGAAGAAAATATGGCTCCTCCAAAGCTACCTAAATGATAATGTCATCGCTAGTCAAAAAAGGGCAAAGCAGACCTCTGTAAAAGCTTTTCAGAAAGGTAATGCCTTTACTGCAAAAGCGGTATAGAAGTGTAAAGCTATTGCTGCTCAAACCCAAAGGGTTAAATCTTTGAGCAAGGCATTGTCATCAGTTAGTATAAAACACCACAAGGTGCAGAAGGTTTTGAACGATAGGATTGAAGCCAAGAAAAGGCCATACAGACCTCAGTATAAACCAAACTACTCAGTATGGAACAAAACTTCCAATATTGCATGGAGAAAACTATATGTCAAGCCTATCTGCACTTTTTTAATGCAGCAAAAGAGGTAGAGAAACATCAAGAAACCACCCAAGCAACGAGACCAAGGGTCTACTGCTACACTTGTGGCAAACCTGATCACAAGTCATTCAAATGTGGATTTCAAAGACTAACATGTAATGACCCATATGAGTGGGTATCATATACAAGTTTTTCATTGTTTTATTACAGGAACAATAGGATGGAACATGGTATCTGGATAGTGGATGTTTGAACATATGACAAGAAACAAATGTATTCTTAAGGATTACACAAAGGAACAGGGACCTTTAGTTATCTTTGGAGGAGGAAAGGTAGGTTGAACTAAAGGATACCCTTGGTACATGTTCCTTAATCTTTAGAGACGTAGCTTATGTCAAAGGCTTAGAACATAACTTTCTTTCCATTAGCCAGCTATGTGACAAAAAGTATGATGTCTCATTTACTCAAGATTCATGCCAAGTAAGAAACAAAGTCATATAATAAGTTAAATTGATAGGAACTAGAAAGAGAAATATTTATATAGTAGACTTTGGCTCATCACAGTCACATCAAATAACATGTTTTTGTACAAAGGGTTCTGAAGACATAAACTGGCTATGGCACAAGAGATTAGCTCCCTTAAATTCGAAAACTAGAGCCAGAATAACCTCAGACTCAAATAAAATTCAGAAAAGATAACTTATGCAGACCATGTCAAGAAGACAAGCAGATCAAAGTAAACTTTAAACCTCTAAATTCATGAGAATCTTGTAGAATTCTAAAGCTATTGTATATGGATCTTTTTGGTCCAATACAGGTAGAGAGCTTAAATAGGAAGAAATATATTCTAGTAGTAATAGATGATTATTCAAGTTACACATGGATAATATTCCTGCACAAAAAGAGTGAAACTTGCAATCTACTAACTAGATTCCTAAGACAAGTTCAAAATGAGAAAGGCATTGAAGTAATTACAATCAGAAGTGATCATAGTATTGAATTTGATCAAAGAGAAGTAGATGTATATTGCAATGATAATGGGATAAAACATAATTTCTCAGCAGGTAGAACACCTCAACAAAATGGTGTAGTAGAAAGGAAAAACAATACACTTATAGAAGCAATTAGGACAATGCTTGTTGATATAAACTTACCAAAAACTTTCTGGTCAGAAGCAGTAAACATTGCATGACAAAAAACATTCAAAGTCTATCAAATGGATGTGAAAAGTGTCTTTCTACATGGAGAAATTCAAATAGAGGTATGTGTTGAACAACCTTCGGATTTTGAACACTTTGAACATCCAAGACATGTTTACATGTTAGACAAAGCATTGTATGTACTGAAACAAGCTCCAAGGGCATGGTATAAAACTTTCTCAACTTTTTTATTTGAAAATAAATTTCAGAGAGGTAAGATAGACACCACCTTATTACTTAAAAAACGTAAAGAACATATATTGTTAGTGCATATTTATGTTGATGACATTATATTTGGTTGCACTAATAATAATATAATAGGACTTCAGGTACAACATTTGGGAAGTGGGATTTTCATAAATCAATTTAAGTACCTAAAAAACACAGCTAAAAAGTATGTATTAGAAAATGCAAGCCATATGAAGATTTCCATGACTACAACAATAAAAATAGATAAAGATGAAAATGAAAAGAAAATAAGCCAAACAATACATATAGGAATAATACGCTCACTACTATACCTTACTGAAAGCAAACCACACATCCAGTACTTAGTTTGTGTATGTGCTAGGTATCAATCTAATCCCAAAAGAATCCTATTACACTACAATTAAGAGAATCATGAGATATCCCAAAGGGACACCAAATCTGGGTGTATGGTATCCTAGGGAATTAGATTTTACCCTAACATGCTATTCAGATATAGATTTTGCAGATTGAAGAGTTGACAAAAAAAGCACAAGCGGATCGTGTCAATTCCTTCGTGCAAAACTGATTTCATGATTGAGCAAAAAGCCGACCATTGTGTCAACCTCTACTACAGAAGCAGAATACATAGTTGCAGGAAGCAGCAGCACAAGTACTATGGATGAGGTCGCAACTTGGAGACTACGATATGATATTTACTAAAACATTAATATTTTGTGACAACACATCTACAATTGAAAATTCAGAAAATCCAGTTTTTAATGCAAGAACCAAGCACATTGATGTTGGATATCACTTTATCAGAGATCATGTACAAAAAGGTCATATTAAATTAGAATATATTCCAACTGAAAAACCAATTGTAGACATTTTTACAAAGCCTCTTGATGAGAGCAAATTTATTAAATTCTGAGATGAATTGGGTATAGTTGATTTGAATCAATAAAATGGTCAAAATGCTATACTGCTCTACTACATATGTAGATTGCAGACTAGCATTATTTTTCCTCTACTGTATTTCTATTTTTGAAAAGAAAATAACATTTTAAAAACTGATTGTCTATAACTACGCAAAGGTCAAATCAATGACTGAATATGCGTAATGGCTAGTAGAAATTGGCAAATGTAATATTTCTTCAAAGGGTATAAATTCTTAAAATTTTCAATGAGAAAGACATTTTTACTCTCTCATTCTCTCATTTTCTCTCTTGATATTGAGCTCTACTGAGGGCTCAACTACGAAACCCTAAGTTCGTAAACTCTTTCAATTTCATTGAAAAATATCCAACATCCAATCTAACACTCCAAAAAATGACAAATCACAAGAGCAATGAAGCCCAACGAAGAAGGTTGAGTTGTAGACAGGAGTGGTTCTCGAGTTCGAGACACTAGGAAATAAATCAGATAAGGTAAAGGAAATATCTGAGCTAATTCAAGATGCAGGGCTTAAATATTTCTGTGAGAAAACTAGCAGGATTTATGATGAAGAGGTACTAAACTTCATCAAGAAGGCGAAGGTTACAGACGACCACCAATTCATCACATACACCATCACAAGAAAAATTGGGATCAATATAGGTTCAAATGACTAGGAGCAGTACTTCAAGGTCTCAAATGAAGGACCCAGAAGCATCCCACCTTCTGTAGTAGCCGACAGAAGACATGCTATGCTTAGCGAAGAGAGACAGAAGGAAGGCATTTGAACAATGAAGAAATATTTGTCTAAAGAGCACAAGTTACTTGCAGACGTTGTGAAAAAGGTGATCTTATCTAGAGAATTCTCCAAAGATCAGATCATATCTGACCAACAGAAGATTACATGTGCGATTCTTACAAAATTGCTAATGTATCAACATGCAAAAGCTATAGAAGCAAAATAGCCTCTGTTTGGAAGGGTCATCAGTATTATCCTAAGAGAAAAATTGAAGCTGTGTGACAAAGCATGAAGGCCATGGATTGTGGCCAAGCAGATTGACGTAAGGAAGATAGGCAAAGAGCCTATAGTGATTCGTAAAGAAGGCAGGGGTAGTGAAGACTATTACAAAGGCTGCAGACCAGCCTCTGAATAAATCTGAAAAACCCAAAAAGAAGGTAATCAGCAAGGCATAACAAGTTAAAATAAAGAAACCGAAGGAGACCCAATGAAGACTTCTTCTGTAGACTTTAGACGAAGAAACGATATCAGATCACCCTACTGCAGATTTGACTGAGATGGAAGTAGAAGCACAGTCTACATCAGCGAAAGAGCAGATTAGGCAAACAATTGAGGGCTCATCCTCAAGAACCTTACCACCTTAGGAACCAGAGGTTGCTGCACTTCATGATGCCAATGTAGCATTGAAGTATCTAAAGGCTGGTGCCGATGAAAACCTTCATAATCTCATATTGCAAACTCAAAGAAGCTATCAAGAGATCAAGGAAGGACCACAAGCTCCTTAGGCAGAAATTCAGTGCATAGGGATATACAACAAAAGAGATAGAGGCCATTGAAGCCAAACTAAGAAGGATGCAGACTGGGCAATCTCAGGACACCTCTACTACAAACACAATGACAATCAGGTCTACTGCAAATGCATCTTTCATAACAGGAATCATTCCAATTCCCAATATTGGAATCGATGTGCCCGTGATTGAAGCAGATCGTCCCTCAACTACGTCAGAGGCTTGGGCTACGACAACAATGGCCATAATCACACAATCTTCAGAGAAGGAGGAGATTATAAAAGCTCTGTAGATAGTCCAGGCCATACAAGAAGAGGTCCAAGAACACAGAGCCAAGACAGATGAGATGCTTGGCAAGGCTCAAAAGAAAGAAATGATCCAAAAGTTCATCAAATAGCATAACCTTCCAATCAAGAGGACAACCAAGGCTACATGGCCAAAGCTTATCCCATCAGGACCAACTACAAGATATAAGATAAACCCAGATGGCTCTAGGACAGAAATTGGAATAGTTGATGGCATGATAGAGGAAGAAATCCATCAACTTATTCAGATTCTAAAAATGGAAGCTAATAATAAGAAGAGACCCACTAAAGCTTACATCCTATTCAGTGGAGTTCTAGAAGTCAAGGAGTCAATACTCAAGGCAAGGAGGCACAAACAGGCATAACTACAACATGTCGAGTTTGTGCACACTCCTGAAGTGGAGGCTGAACTAAAGAGGCTGGTAGACAAGCATGTCAGGGCAGCGACCTTAGAGATTTATGATTATCTCTCAAGGACAATAGTCTGCAGAGTACAACCATCAGGAGATGATGATGGTGATGATGAATTTCCACAGCTAGAAGGCCATGATGATGATGACATCATTTGATGAGATAGCTGAAGAAGGAATCCAGGAGTAATCAATAGCAGAACCATACTATAGAAGAGCCACCAGTAGGGTCAGAGCTTACACCATCAGAATCAACAGTACAGGTGGAAATAATAGCAAAGGAGTCACCAATAAAGGAGGCCTCCTAAATAGCATCACCAATTAGGGATCCCGCAGAGGCTACCATAAAAAAGGCCCTCCTAACTACCAATAAAGCAGAATTCACACAAGTTATAACACTTGACCTCACTCTTACTCAGATAGATGAAGTTGTCATAGTGGAAGACAAATATATGGAAACAAATCAACAGCAAATAGAAGAGCAGACTATAAGACACAATGCTCTCAAAGGCTTCACTCTTGAAGAAATTAATCAACACCTGATGAGTGATACTCCGTCTAGACAGTATGGGCAAAGCCCACTAAACATTGAGTTTTCACTACCCTCTTCATTTGAAATAGTACAAACTAGGACAGACCCACCATTTGTAGGTTTTTCTCAAGGCCTACTCTACAGTGGTATATTTGATATTAAGATAATACCCTAAACTATAGCAGAAGTCTAAGACAAGCTCTTGCAGATGTCAGAATGACACCAATCATTAAAAGGCCATCTTCTACTGTAAAAACAATAGTAGAGACTTAACCATCTGTACATCAAGAGTCATCTCCATCAGAAACTACGGTTTAAAATAGACTCAGGCAATTGGATCAAGAAGTCTACAACATACATCAATGGACAAGGGATGCATTCAAGGAACTCATCAGTAGTCTGCAACCAGTTGCAAGGGAATTGGAAGCTGAGAAAACAACTAGGACACAATATTTTGAATTCAGGCAACTCTCTCCAACATGACAGAAGGTCTTGTAGATCAAATCCACAGGGCTAATGCACTAAATCTTCAACAATATCGACTCAATGTATCTAACCTAAATATACTAAGAGGACAACATTCTGCTTATCTACGCAAACTTAAAACATCCTTGCAAGTCACTTAACAGTAGCTTTTAGAGCACATCCGCAATAATGATACTAGATTAGGATTGCTGGAAAACAAGCTTCAAGTGGAGACAACCAAAGCCACAATTGCTCAGCAGACCACCTCCTCTGAACTCAGAGCCCTAAGAACTACAATTGAAGCTCTCTCATTGACACTTAATGCTAACAAAAAGGTGGAGAAGATCGCAGAGCAAAGAAAAGAAGCAACACAAAGGTCTATAGAAAAAGCTACAGACAAGGAGAAGACTACAGAAGACCTCAAAAGAAGATCAACAGTTGTAGAAGAAGCAAAACGGTCTGTAAAATGGCCAAAGCCTCAATTAAAAAGGACATCAAGCCACAGAACTAAGGGGGAGCAGCCCACGGAGAAAGAAGAAGCCACCATAGAACATCAGATCAACAACCTCACAAGCACATAGGAAATTCAGAGGAAAGACATCACAAGCGCAGCAAAGGCAATGAGCATCACAGGTAAAGGTAAGTTTCTTTACTGCACTATAGTCTTAGATTTTTTTTTCAATGTAATTAAATTAGTAAGCTTGTTGCTTTACTTAGGAGTTTTGATAGCATCAATTTATGAGGAGATTGATAGGAATGTGTAATCCCTTCACTTGAATAGAAATTGATGAACAAAACTTAGAAATTGTCAACAAAGTTAGTGTGCTTAGGATGGAAGTTAGGTAGGTAGTTATAGTCTAGATCAGATGCTGGAGAGTAGATGGTCACAGATGGAGAGCATTGTGTGGGCCACCAGATACAGACTAATACAGAGGATTTCTGCTAAGCAACTAAGACATGCATGGACAACAAAAGACCTGCAAATGATTTATGATCTAGGATTGAACTTGCAGATAAGGACCAACATAGTAATGCATAAACTGCATCAAATCTATGCGAAGACGAGGTTATAGTAGGGATTGGGTGTAGCCGCGGTCTCAACAGTACTGAGTGTAGACTAAGATGCAATAGGTTGGAATACAGCAAGGATGGTTGCTAAGGTTGGGTCAGAGGTCTGAGGTTCAGAGTGTGACAGTACGAGGATCTGAAAAGGGTATGATGTAAATATTAGCTGAGGTTCACATATGACCAGCTGTCACATCAGACCTTGTACATAAGTCACGGGTTCATTCCCTCAGCCTATAAAAGGAGATTAAAGTGCATTCTTGTAAGAAAATTCAAGATTCACAATTACTAAGTGAGCTAAACTGAGAAAGAAGCATGAAGAGAGCTCACTATTCTGCATAGAAGAATAAAAGCTACAGCAGAGTCGAGTGAAGGATCTATGCAAAGATCTAGGTTAACCTTTTGACAAGTTAGCTACCTTGTAAAAGGGGTTATCTTGTAAACCATAAACAAGATTATTGTGAACTTACCTTTTCGATTAAGTAAACTGGTCACCAAGGAAAGACTCGACTAAGCTCTCGATTATCAATTGATAACGAGTGTCTGAACGAGTAAAATCATGTGCTCTCTACTTTCTTTTATTGCTGAGTGTTTTTAGAATTGTTAGAAATTAATTATTACAGCAAAACATAGAAAAACTTACAGAGTTTGAGTCTGTGCTATAGACTACCTTAGTAATATGCAAAGAACATTAGTGTTCAAATTAACAATCCACTACATTGTACTGATATAAGTTAAATCAACCTATTCACCCCCCCCCCCCTCTATGTTGAATTTATGGATATAACAAAGACAATTCCAACACCATCCCGGCCTCGTCTATAATGAAAAATCCTGGTAAAAGTAAGCCCCCATTCATTTTTTAAGAGTGGCTATATACAATAAATGACAAATAACAAAATTCCCACCAAAATAGCAAGATAAAATTGTGTAGTTTTTAGGCGAGGCACGGCTTGTGCTCACTCAAAAACTGGCATAATGTAATTTTTGAGCTCCAAAAAGTAATAGACACGTCTCGGCTCATTCATGATCAACCAAAACCTCATAAATTCAGATTTAATTCTTCTTCCACACAACTTTCGACCAAAATCAAGTTATACTCTTCATTCTTGCAATATAAACAAAAAATACGGTAGTATCGACGTGCTAACCATTAAAGGAAGTAAAATGACTCAAACTAAGAAAAAAATAGACAAAAACACATAACTAAAACTAAAAAAATGATCAAGTTTTCACACTTATCAAATTCTCCCAAACCAAACATTTGCTTGTCCCTAAGAAAAAGATAACACACAAGAAGAAACCAGAACCATGAAAATGAGAGACTCGTAACAATTAAATAAACACGTGTCTTCACATATATTTCTTCAAGTCATTTCATTATTCCATTCTCACCACACTACCAGTAGTTAACCTTATATCTCTAGACGATCACCTAGCAATGCACCTCTCTCCAACCCACGATAGTCGCAAGGACCATATCAATATTCTAATCATGCAAAGATAAAAATTCAACTCAAATAAGATAAATAGCTAAAGCATTCGTGTACTAACCACCATCTTACAAGTACCAAGTGTGCATCGCATCTCAATTCGATAATAGACCAGGACCAAAGAAAATAACAAAGTAGGTGAAAAAGAGGTCGGCTATTTGGTTTGTGGAGTTAGGGTGCAAGGGTAGGAATATGATATGAGTCAAAATAAATGATAAATACTTCCATCCCCTAAGGCATTGTGCCTTTACAAAAACACACCAAAATTTCTAAACTAAACAACTTTTTGGAGTCACCTCTTTAGGGTTGATTCGGAATAGGGTAAGTAAATTCAGATCCAGTTGTGCTTGAAAAAGAACTTTACAAGCTTCTTAGCCGATTTTATGTACCTACATATGTACTAAATCAAACTAAAAGCAACCATAGTATGGCAGAACAAACTGCCTAAATGAAAAGAAGTACATGTGTCCTATGCTGAAAGTCTTTACAGTGACTAACATACGTCACATAAGAAAAAACTAGGGGACGGGACTTGTACAAAGTGCAAAAAATACCTGGCCCATTACAAAATACATCGAACATAATACATAACCAAGGGCGTGGCCCATCATCAACAAGCGAGGTTTTCCAGCAAAAGCGAGGTTCTAGTAAAAGCGAGGTTCCAGCGAAAGCGAGATTTCCAGCAAGAACACCATCCACGCCATCACAAACACCATTGTTTTGCACAAAAATACACTCAGCAAAAGCAAGGTTTTCCAGCAAAAGCGAGGTTACAGTAAAAGCGAGGCTTACCAGCAAAAGCGAGGTTTTCCAGCAGAAGCGTGGTTTTCCAGCAGAAGCGAGGTTTTCCAGCAAAAGCGAGGTTCCAGCAAAAGCGAGGATCCAGCGAAAGCGAGGTTTCCAACAAGAACACCATCCACGCCATCACAAACACCATTTTTCTACACAAAAATACCCTCAGCAAAAGCGAGGTTTTAGCAAAGAGCAAGCTGAGAGAAAAATCTTGAGAGAAAAAAGATGAGAGCAAAATCGTGAGAGCGAAAAACTGAGAGCAAGCTGAGACCAAAATCCTGAGAGCGAAAAACTGAGAGCAACCTGAGACCAAAATCCTGAGAGCAAAAAGCTAAGAGTAAAATCCTGAGAGCAAACTCCTGAGAGCGAAATGCTGAGAACAAGCTGAGAGCAAAATCCTGAGAGCAAGAAGCTAAGAGCAAAAAAACCTGAGACCAAGCTGTGCCCCCAAAAACCTGAGAGCAAAAGCTTGAGACACATCCAGTTTCGCAACTTGAAAAACTTGCAAAATAATAAATTCCATCAACACCATAACAAACTCCATCAATGCATCCTGAAATAATAAACATTACCGGTCAAGCACTCCCATGGGAGCATTAAAGTAGCAACAGCACAAAACCTGAGATAGTGGAATGCCAGCGTTAAAATCAAGATAGTGGCAAACATTAGTGGGAAAGTGACCCTCCAGGAGCAGTGGGTTGTCTATAAGAAAGGTTCGTTCCTTCAGCCATATAAAAGGGAACCGTTGAACCTCTTTGAAGTAGATTTGAATGTTTTAGCAAGAAAAAGGCAAACGCGAAAGGCAATATACATTCAAAGGCATACTCAAGAGAGCTGAATTGAAAAGATACAGGAAAGAGAAGTATCACTAGTCTGTAGAAGAACAACTCTTGCAGTAGAGCTCAAGACTCAGAGCTGTGTAAAGATCTAGGTTCTTTGACCTTCATACAAGTTAGAAAGCTTGAGAAAGGGAGTTTTCTTATAGCTGAAAAACAAGAAGATAGTGATATTTCCCTTTTAGGCTGACTACACTCGTCACTAAGGGAAGACTGGACTAAGCTCTAAATTATTATTTGATATCTAGTGTCTGAACCATTATAAACTCTGTGTCAATTTACTGCTTTCATTATATTGTTTTTAAAACTGCTCCTGATAACTCATCACATCCGAAATAAAGATAAAGACTCAAAAAGAGTCATAAAATCTCAAGTGCAGATGAGATAGTCTCATCTGCACACTACCTGAGTAGTCTGCATACTGCACTAGTCTGCACAAGATCATCATTCCGCACAAAAAAGACTACTAAAGTCTTATACAACCTATTCGCCCCCCCTCTAGGTTGAAACTCGAACCCTAAAATTGGTATCAGAGCCTGACTTTCCATACTTAACAGTTATTGAAAAGAAAAGGTCACATATTATATATGTAAAGAAGTTACTGACTATTTGCCTGTGTGAAGATAAGATCTAGCAAATGGCACCACCAAAGTTTACAAAGTGCCCAACAGTGGAGAACCTCCAATATGCTCCCTTGACAGATTCAACCACCGGAAGCTAAGGACGCTGGCACATCTAAATTGAATTGATGAAAGAATGCAAGACATGGTTCTAATAGGCCCAAACGTTCCAATGATGCCAGACCCAAAGGACTCAACAAGGGAAGTACCACAACCAACATCTCTCTGGACCAGAGAGGACTGGGATCTAGAGATGGTTGGAAGGAAAGCTCTCAATTAAATATATAAGTCTCTGGATGACAACATGTTTAAAATTGTTGTTCACACCAAGACTGCACATGAAGCATGAGAGGCTCTACTAATGAGAAATGAAGGAACCAATGAGATCAGAGAAAACAAAAAGGACGTATTAATCCAACAATATGAACTAATCTCAATGAGATCTGATGAGAACTTGACTGCATTTTTTGAAAGATTCAACATCCTCATCAATAACCTCAAGACCTTAGGGAAGACTTTTGAAAACAAAGAAGTCAACCTAAAGTTTGTGAGATCACTTGGGGAAACCTGGAACACCAAGACTACTGCTATAAGAGAATCCAGAGATTTGACAAAAATGTCCCTAGCTCAACTGTATGGGGTGCTGCACACCTACAATCTAGGAGTTGAGCAAAAGAAGCAGATTGATGATGCAAAAAGAAAAACACTAGCTTTCAAGGCACAAGAAAGAGTGTTGAGATCTATGGCAGAAGAGAAAAACACTGACATCTTGTTTGCAAGTGAAGAGGATCCATCAGAAGAATTGGTACTGATGGGAAAGAAGTTCAAAAAACTATTCAAGAAGAGAAACTTCAAAAAGAACTTCCCCTCCAAGACCAAGGATGCTGAAAAAGAAGTCTGCTACAACTGTGGGAAACCAAGACACTTTGCTGCCCAATGCAGACGACCAGCTCAAGAATCATCTGCACCCAAATTCAAAAAGGATCACAATAAAGTGACCTCTGGAAGAAAGGAACGGGGCAAGGCATATGCTGCAAAAACGTGGAGTGACATAGACTCCGATGATGAAGAAATCTTATCAAATGCTCAGCTATGTCTTATGGCAAAGGAAGAAGAACACAAACAGGTATTCAATCTCTCTGACTCAGAAGCCACTACAGAGGAATTGAAGGAAGCACTTCAAGAAACCTCAGACAACTTTATTTCTCTTGTAAAAGAAAATAAAGAAAATCTTAAACAGATTGCAATTCTCAAAGAGAAATGCAACTCAAAATCAGAGATCGAGAGCAGCCTGATAAATGCTCAAAATGATCTCAAAGAAGCAAATGAAAACGTAAAACTTCTCAATACGGCAGTGGAGACTCTCAATGTAAGAAACAATGAGCTCCAGAAGCAAGTCAATGCTTGGAATGGTAAGACCTTAGATCTACAAAGATTGATCAACACAGGACAATCCTCTTATGATAAAACGGGGTTAGGATATAATGACTGGTTGAACAACAAAGTAGATGATAAGGTCATCACCAAGAAAGTCAACCAGACCATCAAGATAATCCTTTAGAAAAAGGATAACTTTACTGCAGTAGCTGTGCAACGCAAAATTGCACACAATGCAGGACAAGTGCACAAAGCCAAAGGCACTGCTGCCAATCCTTACCAAGCATTATGACCCAGAATGCACCAACAATGCAAAAATGGATCAATTTTTTTTGGAGACATCTACTACAAAGAAAGGTCTCTACTACAAAGAAAGGTCTCTACTGCACAAGAAAATTGAAGCAGACTACCTATAAGAAAGTACATGGAACAAAAGGAAGAAAAGCCTAACTACTCCGAATGAAACAAATCCTCAAGATCAACTTGGAAAAAATCATACACTAGGCACACTTGCTCATGTAGAGAACATCGCACCAAGTGGATTAGACCACTTAGAAGTGTAAGACCAAAGGTCTATTGCTTCACTTGTGGAATAATTGGCCACAAGTCATTTGAATGACGGAACACACACAAGAAGATAATTCAAGTGTGGATTCCAAAAACTAATCAATTAGGACCCAAATGAATGGGTACCATATACAAGCTCTTTATGTTTTAAATGCAGAAAAAATAAAAAGGCGTTTGGTACCTGGATAGTGGATGCTCAGGACACATGACAGGAGATAAATCCAATCTTGAAGACTTCAGAAAAGAACGAGGACCTCTCGTCATATTTGGTGGAGGAAAAGCAAGTACAACTAAAGGTTATGGAACCCTTGGTACAGGTTCCCTAATCTTTAGAGATGTTGCTTATGTCAAAGGCTTAGAACATAACTTGCTTTCTATTAGTCAGCTATGGATAAGAACTATTATGTGTCATTCACCCGTGATGCATGTCAAGTTAGGAATAAGATCACACAAGAAGTAAATCTGATAGGAACTAGAAAAGGAAACATTTATGCAGTAGACTTTGACTCATCACAATCAACAGACATCACTTGTTTCTACACCACAGAAGCTGAGAACACAAGTTGGATATGGCACAAGAGATTGGCTCATATTAACCTAAAAACAATAGCTAAACTATCCGTGGAAAACTTAGTCAAAGGACTTCCAAAAATACAATTTAAGAAGGATAAGCTATGCAAACCATGTCAAGAGGAAAAGCAGACGAGGACAAGTTTTAAGCCTCTAAATTCTTCAGAATCAACCAGGATTCTTGAATTACTACATATGGACCAGTTTGGTCCAGTAGAGATGGAAACTCTAAGTAGAAAAAGATACACTCTAGTTATAGTAGATGATTACTCTAGATATACCTGGGTAATATTTTTACATAAAAAGAGTGAAACATGCCACCAACTAACAAGGTACCTCAGACAAGTTCAAAATGAGAAAGGAATAGAAATAATCACAATTAAGAGTGATCACGGTACTGAATTTGACCAAACGGGGATAGATGTCTACTGCAATGATTATGGAATCAAACACAACTTTTCAGCACCAAGAACACCACATCAAAATGGTGTGTTTGAAAGAAAGAATAGAACATTGATAGAAGCAACAAGAATAATGCTATCTGAAGCAAATCTATCCAAAAGCTTCTGGGCAGAAGCTATAAACACAGCATGCTATATTCAAAATAGATGCACAATTCATAAGGTTCATAAGAAAACACCATATGAACTATGGAAAGGAAAGACACCAACTGTCAAGTATTTTCATATCTTTGGGAGTAACTGCTACATACACAATAATGATAAAAATTATCTACAGAAATTTGATCCAAAGGCAGATGAGGGAACCTTCTTAGGATACTCAACAAACAGTAAAGCATTTAGAGTATACAACAAACGAACAGATACTTTTGAAGAATCAGTTCACATATCATTTAATGAAAAAGAAATATTCATGAGAAGTGCAAATATATTTGATAAGGAATGTGTATGCAATGAACAGGCTGCAGAAGAAGTCATTAATACTGCAGACGAGGGAGAGTCGTCTGCACAAAATGAAACAGCAGATAAGATAAAGAACCAACCTCAAGAACAAGTAGAACTAAATGAACAAGACAAAGGAAGGTCGATTAAGACACACACACAAGATGACATTATAGGAGATAAATATGCATCTGTGCAGACAAGAAGAGCAACAAATGTAGAATGCCTGTCTAGCTGCTTTATATCAGAAATAGAACCTAAGGCAGTAAACAAAGCACTAAATGATCCAAACTGGGTAGATGCTATGCAAGAAGAACTAAATGAGTTCGAAAGGAATGAGGTATGATATCTTACACCAAGGCCTAAAAATTACCCAGTTATAGGCTGTAAATGGGTGTTCAGAAACAAATATGATGAAAATGGAACAGTAATCAGAAATAAAGCTAGGCTAGTTGCCAAAGGATATTCTCAGGAAGAAGGAATTGATTTTCATGAAACCTTTGCTCCAATAGCTAGATTAGAAGCAATAAGAATGTTCCTTGCCTATGCAGCTTATCAAGGTTTTAAAGTCTATTAAATGGATGTAAAAAGTGCATTCCTAAATGGAAAACTTCAAGAGGAAGTGTATGTTGAACAACGCCCTGGATTTGAAGACTATGAATATCCAGAGCACGTATATAGACTAGGCAAAGCACTGTATGGATTAAAACAAGCTCCTAGTGCTTGGTATGAAACTCTCTCAACATTTCTATGTGAAAATAAATTTGAAAGTGGAAAAAATAGATACCACCCTATTTCTGAAAAAGCATAACGAGCATATACTCTTAGTCCAAATCTATGTTGATAACATTATCTTCGTATGCACCAATGATAAACTTTGTAAAAGATTTGCAGAACTAATGAAATGCAAGTTTCAAATGAGTTTAATGGGAGAACTAAAGTATTTCCTAGGACTGCAAGTACAACAACGAAAATAAGGAATCTTCATAAATCAATCCAAATACTTGAAGAATACAATTAAGAAGTATGGATTGGATAATGCTAGCCATATGAAAACACCCATGAGCACTTCAATAAAGATAGAAAAAGATAAACCTGGAAAGAAAATAAATCAAACCATGTACAGAGGAACAATAGGATCATTATTATACCTTACTGCAAGCAGACCAGACATCCAATATGCAGTATGTGTATGTGCAAGATATCAATCAGATTCTAAAGAATCTCACTATATAGCAGTGAAAAGAATTCTAAGATATCTCAAGGGAACTCCAAATCTTGGCATTTGGTATCCCAGAGAATCAGATTTTACACTTACAGGCTATTCAGATGCATATTTTGCAGGATGTATTGTTGACAGGAAGAGTGCAAGCGGTTCATGTCAATTCATAGGAGCAAGGTTGATATCATGGTTCAGCAAGAAGCAGACGACTGTATCCACATCTACTGCAGAAGCTGAATATATTGCTGCTGGAAGCTGTGCTTCACAAATTCTATGGATGAGGTCACAACTTGCAAATTATGGTATAACGTTCTCAAAAACATCAATACTTTGTGACAACACGCCTACAATTGCTTTTTCAGAAAATCCAGTTTTTCATTCAAGGACCAAGCACATCGATGTTAGATATCATTTCATCAGGGATCATGTGCAGAAGGGTCATATCGAACTAGAATATATTTCAAAAGAAAAACAAATTGCAGACATTTTTACAAAACCTCTTGATGAGAACAAGTTCATTCAATTCCGCGGTGAATTGGGCATGCTTGATTTGAAATAATAAGAATGGCCAAAAATTGCTTAACTGATCTACCAAGAGTGTAGAATGCAGACTGGCAAGTTTTTAAGAAAACTGCAGAAGAGCAAACTTACTCTGCTGCACCACTGCCAAATCGATGCAGTCAAGTGCAGACTAGAGTCAAATAAAACTCTACTGCATCTATTTTAGGAAACAAAATCAAATTAAGAAAGACAAATGGAATTTAATGCATAACGGTTAGAAAAAGCACTGACAACGGTCATATTTTCAGCGAGTATAAGAACCATGGTTTTTAACAAGAAGAATACTTTTTCTCTCTAATCTCTCTCACTCTCTAACTTTTTCTCTCTAATCTCTCTCACTCTCTAAGCGCTTAAACAAACTCTCTCTCTCTTTCTTTTCAAGTCTACTGCACAAAACCCTAACCTTACTCAAATTCGAGTCAATCTTTTAAAGTCTTTCGAAAACATGGCTAACACCTCAAGCTCATAGAAGAAAAGCCAGAAATCCTCTGAATCACAGAGGGGTTGCTCAAAGAAGATTGAAATCCAAACAGGAGCTGTGTTTGATTTCAATTCAATTCAAGACGAACAAGAAGAAATCAAAGACATAATCGACATGATTGAGGAAGCTGGACTCAAACCTCTATGTGAACAAACAAGTCCGATCTATGAAGAAGAAATTCTAGAGTTTGTCAACATGGCGTAGGTTGCAGCAAATCTGCAACAGATAACCTACACCTCCACTGCAAGAGGTGTGACAATCCAGATTACTGCTGATGATATTGCCGACTGCTTCAATCTACCATCTGAAGGGAATGACTACATTCCAAATGAAACTATCAAGCATGGAAGAAAGGCAATGCTAAGCAGAGACAACTTAAATGAAGGAATTCGAACGATGAAGCGATTTCTTTCAAAGGAACACAAAATTCTTGCAGACATCGTCAAGAAAGCAATTCTTTCAAGAGAATTCAACACAGATCAAATCACCTCCGAGCAAAAGGAGATTATGTGTGCCATCCTCACAAAGACAAGGGTAAATTGGGCTAGTTTACTCATATGTCAGATTGCAAGAGCAGTAAGGGCGAAAATTCCACTATTCGAAAGAATAATCAGTATTCTTCTTAAAAGAAAACTGAAGCTATCCGACAAAGAAGGCAAACCTTGGAATCGAAGGAAGAAAATTGATGTCAAGAAGATTGGGATAGCTCCTCCAGGAATAGTGAAAAAGACTGCAGATGAGCCACAGAAGTACTTGTTAAAAAACACACAATAACAGGACAAATCACCTCTGCAAAAAGACCTGTCAAGCAAACTGTAGCAAAACAAAAGATGAAGAAGCCGATGCCAACAAGGAAGAAGTTTGCAGTACAATCCTCTGATGAGGAAACAGAATCTGATTGTCCTGTAGACTACTCAAATGCTCTTGTGGAAGTTGACATCCAATTTGCAGAAGTCTTTACCGAAGAAATCCATGAAACATCCTCATCCAAAGTACCACCAAAAGCATCAGAAGTTGCTGTACTTCATGATGAAAACTTGGCCATCCAACTGCTAACGGATGGAGTGATTGAAAATCTTCAAAATCTGATCTTGGAGGCACAAGTAAGCTTTGAAGAAGTACTAGAAGGGCCTAGAGCTGAATTCAGAAAGGAACTTGCTGCACAAGGCTATACAGAGCAGGAGATCAAGGACATTGAGGCCAAGATGTCCGCACTCACGCAGACTACTCCTCACTCACGCACCTCTGCTGCAACATCCCTCTCAATCCAACCTCTAGCAGCAGAACCCTCAATAATAATAGCTGTTGTTCCATTCTCAGAAAGCAGAATGATAACCACACAGGTTACAAATGTTCAACCAACTACTGCAACTGCTGCGTGGACGACAACTACCACAACAGCTCCAGAAAAGTCTCCAGAGAAGATCATTGAATCAGTAATGAAAACTATCAAAGAAGTTGAGGCTCATCTACGAAAGCAGAAGATCATAGACACTCAACTACTTGCGAAAAGGACTCAGGGAAAGTTGCAGAAGAAGATCCAAACCGAAAAATTACTTCAGGAGTTTGTATCACAACATAAACAGCCTGTGAAGAGTTCCAGAACAACTTTCACACCATCTCTGCCAAAAATTTCAACATCTGCACCACTAGGATCAACACTGAATCCCTCAACCTCAAAAGCACCAACCTCAACAAGAACCACAAGGAGAATCACAAGAACAACAAGACCAAAGCTGATTCCTCAAGGCCCCAAAACCTTATACCAGATCAATCCAGACCAATCCAAAACATTGATTGGTGATATAACTGGTATGACAGAAGGGGAGATTCATCAACTAGTCAAACTCCAGAAGAAGGAAGTCAGTCGTGCCACAAGACCTAAGAAAGCTCACTTCCTAATCAATGGAGCTCTTGAGTTCAAAGACTCAACTCTAAAGACAAAAAGACTCAGGCACTGTCTTCTAAGAGAAATTGAGTTCGTCAATACTCCAGATATTCAAGCAGCACTCAAGAGCATTCTGGAGAAGCATATCAAGTCTGCCACCGATGAAGTCTATGAATATCTAAGTAGACCTGACTTAAACGAGCATCAACCAAAAGGTAATGATGGAGATGATGGTGATGAAGATGATCATCTTCTACCAGCACCTGATGATGATGAAGATGCCATCATTGATCAAGTTGCTAATGAAGGAGTGCAAACATCATCCAAGACTGCAGATAACAAATTACGCACTGTAGAAGAGGTCAAGGAAACTGCAGATGAGACCATGTTAGCTGCAGAAGAGACCATGACCATGCACATTGCCGATGAGACCATGTTAGCTGCAGATAAAGAAGCTGCTTCCTCTCTCGACAATCTAGACGAACAAGCAGCACGGGAGCATAATGAAGGAGAAGATTGTTCTTCCTCCAGTGATGAATCAATTTCTGAAACACCTATCATAATCGGTCTTGCCGCAGATCCAGCACAAAGTGACCATGATGATGAAGCTCAAATGCCAGAAGAGCTTCCTGTCATGGAAGAACACTTCTCAGATAATGAAATTCAGTCCTTCGAACTATCATTACCAGATGATGAAATTCATCAGGACAAATCAACTGCAGACAATCAAGCTAATCCTCAAATCACTCCTTTGCGAGCCATTGAAGAAATTGTCTTTACTCCACCCACTGCATTTGGACTTGCACAGATAGCTACTCAAGCTACTCCACCCACTCAATGTATAGTGGTACATCAACCCAAGACCGACATCTTCGGCCCTAAAGAACCTACAACAAGCCTTTGAGGATCCTGAAGTTCAAGTCTTAGCAGTACAACCACCTCCAGTACAAGAACCAAGACTTCCCTCCTCTATCTTAGAGAACACTACTCAATATCGTCTACGACAGCTTGATCAATAGATACATGGAATGCACTCATGGATCAGAGATGCCTTCCATGATCTCCTCGCAGCCTTGGAGCCAATTGCAGCAGACCTTGAAGCAGAGAAAGAACTCAGAAAATCAACATTTGCTAACTTTGGCGAGACTCTAAGTAATCTAGCAGCAGGAGTCATTGATCAGATGAAGCGAAATCGATCAGTAAATCTTCACACTCAACTAACACATATCTCCAACTTCAGAAGATTTAAGGAGCAACAGTCTGTAGCACTTCGCAAGCTCAATGACACCATGCAGACGACACAAAGAAACATTGATGAGCACAGCCGAATCAATGACATCAAGTTTGGCCTTCTCGAGACCAAGCTCCAAGTAGTCCAGAAACACATTCATTCTGAGCTCAAGGGGGTCAGGATGGCTCTTGAGAACCTCACCTCCGCACTAAGTGCTAACAAAAAGGGGTAGACACTTTCTAAGGAGCAGCAAAGACCTGATGCAGACAAGAAACAACAAAACCCCTATGCAACTCAGGGGGGAGAAGGAGAAATCCTATGCAGCAAAGAGGGAAAGTTCAGAAGAACAAGGGAGATATCCAAAGCGTCAAAGACAATAGGAGGAAGAAGTGACAGAGAAGGTAGTGAAGAAAGATGCTATAAACGAAGACGAGGAAAGGAGCATCAAAGGTAATTCTTTGATAAAAAGAATCAGCAATACTTTAATGATAATAAGCAAGCTTGTGGTATTACATAAGAGTTTTTGTTAGCATCAATTTAGGGGGAGATTGATAGGAATGTGCAATCCCTCCATTTTGTATAGAAATTGATGTAACAAACTAAAATGTGTAAATTGTAATATAGTTAGATTGTTTAGGCTAGAAGTCAAGTAGGTAGTTACAGTTGATGTCAGATGTAGGAGTGCAGACGGTTGCAGATGTAGAGGCATATGCAGACCACCTGGTGCAAACTACTATGAGGACTCTAGATGAACAACTAATATATGTACAAGCAACAAAAGGTTTGAAGGCTTTACAAGGAGGACTGAGTTTGGAGACGAAGACCACGATGCCAAGGCATAAAGCTGAATCAGACTATGCAGACGAGATGTTGCGGCAGAGACTGTGTGCAGACGACATGTTGCAGCAGAGACTGTGTACAGACGAGATGTTGCGGCAGAGACTGTGTGCAGACGACATGTTGCAGCAGAGACTGTGTACAGACGAGATGTTGCGGCAGAGACTGTGTGCAGACGACATGTTGCAGCAGAGACTGTGTACAGACGAGATGTTGCGGCAGAGACTGTGTGCAGACGACATGTTGCAGCAGAGACTGTGTACAGACGAGATGTTGCGGCAGAGACTGTGTGCAGACGACATGTTGCAGCAGAGACTGTGTACAGACGAGATGTTGCGGCAGAGACTGTGTGCAGACGACATGTTGCAGCAGAGACTGTGTACAGACGAGATGTTGCGGCAGAGACTGTGTGCAGACGACATGTTGCAGCAGAGACTGTGTACAGACGAGATGTTGCAGTAGACTGGATTGCAGTAGAGATGATTGTCAGTATAAGGTCGAAGGTTTGAAGTGAGTCAAGTGGAGATTCAAATTAAAGTAGCAACGGCACGAAAACTGGGATAGTGGAATGCCAGCGTTAAAATCAAGATAGTGGCAAACAATAGTAGGAAAGTGACCCTCCAGGAACAGTGGGTTGTCTACAAGAAAGGTTCGTTCCTTCAGCCATATAAAAGGGAACTATTGAACCTCATTGAAGTAGATTTGAGTGTTTTAGCAAGAAAACGGCAAACGTGAAAGGCAATATACATTCAAAGGCATACTCAAGACAGCTGAATCGAAAAGATACAGGAAAGAGAAGTATCACTAGTCTTGAGAAGAACAACTCTTGCAGTAGAGTTCAAGACTCAGAGCTGTGCAAAGATCTAGGTTCTTTGACCTTCATACAAGTTAGAAAGCTTGTGAAAGGGAGTTTTCTTGTAAGATGAAAAACAAGAAGATAGTGATATTTCCCTCTTAGGCTGACTACACTGGTCATTAAGGGAAGACTGGACTAAGCTCTCGATTATCATTTGATATCGAGTGTCTGAACCAGTATTGAGAACTGCTTTCATTATATTGTTTTTAGAACTGCTCCTGATAACTCATCACACCCGAAATAGAGATAAAGACTAAAAAAGAGTCATAAAATCTCAAGTGCAGACGAGATAGTCTCATGTGCAGACTACCTGAGTAGTCTGCATACTGTACTAGTCTGCACAAGATCATCATTCCGCACAAAAAGACTACTAAATTCTTATACAACCTATTCATCCCCCCCCCCTCTAGGTTGAAACTCGAACCCTACACTTTGCCTCTAAATTTCCCAGCAAAGAAAACAAAGTTCTGAACACATGGTCTTCTCGGGTAGGAAACTTCGCACTTCTGAGCCCAATCCCTAACAAACGACTGAAGAAAGTTTCATCCGAAAAATAAGTGGTCATGAGTTTCAGGTTGGTTCTTACAATACACACATACACCTTGCTAAATTCTTCCCATCCTGAATAATCTGTCCATAGTGCTAAGCCTCTTCCTCACAGCTTGCCAAGAGATGAAAGCATGTCGTGGCACATGCCACTTACCCCATACATGGCTATGCCATACCACCGTCGTGCCCTTCAATCTAATAGCTTCCCATGCCGAAGAAGATGAGAAGATTCCATTTGGACAAGGTTCCCAGCAACATATATCCACTCCTCCATGAATTACAGGCCAAACAACCCCATCAAGAAAGGCATGAGAAACATAAGCAGGATCCCATGTAGAGCCATGAATAATAGATGACAGTGAAGCATCTCTAGAAAAACCCAAACTATAAATCAAGTTATGGGAAGATCTGGCAAATAATGGACCATCAGAAGACCATCTATCATACCAGAGAGAAATAGAGCCATTATCAACCTTCCATAAGGTGTGGTTCTGAACAATGATCTCAACATAAGGAGTTACTTCCAAGTCCAAGAACATACCTTAGGGGTTCTCATAGACCAAAAGTTAACCCGATGAATTAGGTTAGCTTTTGTCCAAGAAACCCAAAGAGATTGAGCGTCCGAGGCAAGCAGCCATACATATTTCATCATTTGAGTCTTGTTCCACGTTCTGAGATCTCTCAAATCAAGTCCACCCTCTTTCTTGGGCAAGAAATCGTCAGTCCATGATACCTTAGCACCCCCTTTCTGTAAGGTCGAACCCTTCCATAGAAACCTGAGTCAAATATGTTTTATTTCCTTGAGAACAGCTTGTGGCAAAATGAAAATGACATTCCAATAGGACTGGATGGAATACAGTATGGAGGCGATGAGCATGAGTCTCCCAGAGTATGAGAGGGTCCTCTTAGCATAAGACTAAGCTCTTTTCCTGATTTTCTGAACCAGAAGTCTGTAATCTGCCAATCTGAGAAGGCTAGGGATCAATGGAACTCCAAAGTATAGCACAGGAAGATTCCCAAGATTCCGTCCCCAAGTGTGGAAAATGCGATCTTTATCAAAAGCATAGTTTCCTGCCAAAAAATCTCACATTTCATGAGATTCAGATTGAGACTAGATAGCATAGAGAAGCGATCAACACCCTGCTTCAGAATCTGGGAGGATGTGTAGTTGCCTTCACAGAAGAGGAGCACATCATGAGCGAAGAAAAGATGATTCAACTTTACCTTTTTACACCTCCAATGATAGTCAAACACAAGTTTGGCATACTAGCAGTTTAGGATACCAGAGAAATTTTCTATAGCAAGAATGAATAAGTACGGAGACAAGGGGTCCCCTTGTCTAAGACCACGTGTGCTAGGAAAATACCCATGTAACTCACCATGGATGTTAATGGAGAATCTGGCAGTGAAGAGTGAAACCTGGATCCAAGCCAGCATCCTGTCAGGAATGCCAAAAGCCCTCAAACCTTTGAGAAGAAACTCCTAAGAAAGAGTTTCATATGCTTTCTGCATGTCCACCTTGACCGTCATTCTAGGGAGGTATGGTCTGGATTTATAATCCAGCAAGAGCTCCTGAGCTAAGAAAATATTATCAGCAATTCTTTGTCCACTTACAAATGCAGCTTGCGTCTCAGAAATCACCTCATTCAAGAAAGACAAGATCCTATTAGCCATGATCTTGGATATGCACTTATAAACGGTGTTAACACAAGAGATAGGCCTGAAATCCTTTACAAAGACAGGATTATCACATTTTGGCAAGAGGGCAAGGGATATAGCATTAACCTCTCTCAGAAGGCAACCAGATGTAAAGAAATCCTGAATGGCAAGAGTGACTTCCTTCCTTACAATATTCTAGGTAAGCATTAAAAATTTAGTATTGAAGCCATCTGGGCCGGGAGCCTTGTTTCTGCCCAATGAAAACATGGTCTGCTTGATCTCTTCTTCAGTTACAGTAGCTTCCATAGCAACGACAGCTTCAGGGCTAAATGATCTATGCACATATTCATGAAGAGAGAAATCCTCCTTATTAGGCAGAACAGCGGGAGATAATAGATTCACAAAGGAATCAATAAAATACACATTCAAAGTATACTCAATAGAGCTGAATCGAAAAAACACAAGTGAAGAGAGTGTCACTGGACTACAGAGGAACAAATCTTGCAGCAGAGTCTAGAGATTGGATCTGAGCAAGAGATCTAGGTTCTTTATCCTTGTAACGAGTTTATAGGTTCTTTATCAAGAGAGTAGTCTGCAAAACGATATTCTACAAGAAATTGATTAAAAGATTAAAACAACCTATTCACCCCCCCTCTAAGTTGAAACTAGAACTTACAATTGGTATCAGAGCAAGACTTTCCAGACCTAACAGTTATTGGAAAGAAAAGGTCATTCTGTGATTTGCAAAGAAGTTACTAACATATTATTACTGTGAAGAAATGGCTCCACCAAAGCTTCAGAAATGTCCCAACAGTGGAGAGCCTCTAGCTTATTCATTCGAGAAGTTCAACCATTGGAAGTTAAGGATGCTTGCACATCTCAACTCCATAGATGAAAGAATGCAAGACATCATCATTGATGGGCCTCATATTCCAATGATGCTAGATCCAATGGATGGAACAAGAGAGGTGCAAAGGCCAAAGTCTCTATGGTCCAAAGAAGACTGGGAGCTGGTGATGATTGACAGAAAAGCTCTAAATCAAATCTACAAAGCTCTTGATGACAACATGTTCGAGATAGTGGTTCATACAACCACTGCAAAGGAAGCATGGGAAGCCTTCATGTTGAGAAATGAAGGGACCAACGAAATAAAAGAGAACAAGAAGGATGTCCTTATGCAGCAATACGAGTTGGTCTCAATGAGATCTGATGAGAACTTAACCACCTTTTATGAAAGGTTTAATGTTCTTGTCAATAATCTCAAAACCTTAGGAAAGACTATTCAAAATAAGGAAGTTAACCTAAAGTTTGTGAGATCTCTTGGTGAAATCTGGAGTACAAAGACCACAGCTATGAGGGAATCCAGAGACTTAACAAAGATTTCCCTTCCTCAACTATATGGTGTACTGCATACATACAATCTTGAAGTTGAGCAGAAGAAGCAAATAGATGATGCAAGAAAGAAGACTCTTCCTTTCAAAGCTCAAGAGAAAATTCTGAAGTCTATGGCAGAAGAGGAAACCTCATATACCTCGTCTGCAAGTGAACAAGGACTATCTGAAGAAATTGCCTTGATGGGAAGGAAGTTCAAGAAGCTATTTAAGAAAAAAAATTTCAAGAAGAACATTCCCTCAAAAACAAAAGAAGCGAAAAAAGAAGTCTCCTACAACTGTGGCAAACCAGGCCACTTTGCTGGAAACTGCAGACGACCAAACCAAGACTCGTCTGCACCAAAATTCAAGAAAGACTATAGCAAAGGCAACTCTGGAAGAAAAGAGAAAGGCAAAGCCTATACAGCAAAGACATGGAGCGATAAAGACTCTGATGATGAAGATAACATCTCAAACGCTCAACTATGTCTTATGGCAAGGACTGAAGAAAAACAACAGGTATTTGATTTCTCTGATTCTGAAGCCACCACAGAGGAATTGAAGGAAGAATTTCAAGAAACCTCTTAGAACTTTATTTCCCTTTTAAATTAAAATAAAGAAAATCTTAAGGAGATTGTAATTCTTAAAGAGAAATACAATTTAAATGAAGAGACTAACAATAGTCTAATCATTGCTCAAGATAAACTAAAGGAAGCAAATGAAAATGTAAAGCTTCTAAATGCAGTAGTAGAAACAATTTCATCAAGAAACACTGAGCTTCAAAAGCAGGTAGATGCTTGGAATGGAAAGACCTTAGATCTACAAAACTTGATCAACTTGGGTCAATCCTCCCATGATAAAACTGGGTTGGGATACTATGACTGGTTGAACAAAAATGCAGAGAAAAAGGTCAATACTGAGGAAGTTCAGCATGCCACTGCAAATGTTCTACAGAAAAAGAACTTTTCTACTACAGCAAGTATGCAGAAAAAGACTGTCTCTACTACATCAACTATGCATAAGAGTCACAACCCTGCTGTACAAACTAGCAAAAGCTCTACTGCACACATAGTAAAAATCAAACGCACTCTGCCTAAGAGACCTCTACTGCAAAGTAAGGTCTCTACTGCTCATCCTTTGAAGGGTTGGAGCAGACCCCCAATGCATGTAAATGATGGAAATCATAAGGAGCAAAAGGCAAGAAATTCTAGGAAAGAATTCAAACAAAGGCCTTATGAAGCTCAGTGTGTACCTAACTACTCAGTATGGAATAACTTCTCCAGAACAACCTGGAGAAAACCATATTTGAGACACATCTACTCATGCCAAAGGCAGTAGAAAAGATGGAGCAGACCACTAAGAAGCACAAGACCTAAGGTCTATTGCTTTTCTTGTGGCAAAATTGGCCACAAATCTTTTGAATGCTGGAATTCTCACAAGAAGATAATTCAAGTGTGGATTCCAAAAGCTAATCAATGAGGACCCGTATTAGTGGGTACCATCTACATATCTCTGAGTCTTTATTGCAGGAAAAACAAAGAAGTATATAGTAGTTAGACAGTGGAAGCTCAGGGCATTTGACAGGAAACAAATCGATTCTTGAAGATTACAGAAAGGAGTAAGGACCACTTGTCATATTTGGAGGAGGAAAGGCAGGTATAACTAAAGGTTATGGAGCCTTTGGTACAGGTTCCTTAATCTTTAGAAATATTGCTTATGTTAAAAAATTAGAACATAACCTGCTATCCATTAGTCAATTGTGTGATAAATTTATGATGTGTCATTTACAAATAATACGTGTAAAGTAAAAGATAAAGTCACACAAGAAGTTAAATTACTAGGAATTAGAAAAGGAAACGTTTATGCAGTAGACTTTGACTCATCACAGTCAGAACAAATAACATGCTTCTATACTAAGGAAACTGAGGATGCAAACTGGTTATGGGACAAAAGACTAGCTCACCTTAATTTTAAAACTATAGCAAGACTATCTTCAGAAAACCTAGTAAGAGGACTTCCACAAATAAAGTTTAAAAAGGATAAACTTTGCAGACCATGCCAAGAAGGTAAGCACACTAGAGCCAACTTTAAACCTCTAAATTCACCTGAATCAATAAGAATCCTTGAACTACTGCACATGGATCGTTTTGGCCCGGTTGAGGTAGAAAGCCTGAATAGGAAGAAATACAGTCTGGTTATACTAGATGATTACTCAAGGTATACATAGGTAATTTTCTTACATAAAAAGAGTGAAACTCAAGACTATGTGTGAACGAACAAGCCTAATATTCGATGATGAAGTTCTGGACTTCGTCAAGAAGGGGCAGGTTGCAGACACTCTGCAGAAAATCACCTATACCTCTACTGCTAGAGGAATAACTGTCCAAGTGAACTTAGATGACCTTGCATAGTGTTTCAATCTTCCAAATGAAGATTCCAGAATCATTCCACCTGAAGTGGTCAAGCTGGGATGTCAAGCAATGCTCAGCCAAGACAAATGGAATGAGGGGATAAGAACTATGAAACGATTCTTATCAAAGGACCACAAGCTGCTTGCTGATATTGTGAAGAAGGCCATTCTCTCCAGAGAGTTGAGCAAAGATCAGATAACCACCGATCAACAGGAAGTCATATGTGCGATTCTTACCAAGACAAGAGTAAAATGGGCTGGTTTACTCATGTACCAGATCGCCATATCTGTAAGGGCCAGACTACCACTCTTTAGAAGGATAATCAGCATCCTTCTCAAACAAAAGTTGAAGCTCTCTGACAAAGAAGAAAGGCCATGGAACCAATCCAAGCAGATAAATGCCAAGAAGATAGGAAAGGTTCCCACAGGGCTCACAAAGAAGTCAGTAGACGAGCAATAAAAACCTGTGAAAGTGCAGACCAGACGAAGGGCCAAGGAGACCACTACGGTAGTACAGACTACTGCAGTACAGACTCGGTCTGCAAAGAAGCAGATCAAGAAAACAACAGCTCAAAGACAGATAACAAAACCTAGAGTTGCAAGAAGGAAACTCATTGTGCCTAGCTCTGACGAAGAAACTGTATCTGACAAATCTGAAAGCCCAATCCCAATCAATGAAGAAGAAACCCAGTCTGCAATAGTGCAGACTGAGGAAGACATCACTATTGCAGACTGAGGAAGAAATCACTCAGTCTACAATAGTGCAAACTAGACTGATAACTGAGCCCTCTTCCTTAAAACTTCCACCAAAAGCACCTGAAATTGCCGCCCTCCATGATAACATAGCCATTTAGGCAGAAACCGATGACAATATGTAGAATCTAATCTTGGAAGCTCAAGTAAGCTTTCAGGAGTTAAGAGAAGGACTCTGAGCCGCGTTCAGACAAAGGCTGGTTGAAGAAGGCTATACTCACAATGAAATCAAGGAAATCGAGGCCAAAATGGCACCAACCTCAATTACCCTTGTTGCACAAGCTCTCACCATAGAACCCCTCGCAGCAGAGCAACCAACCACTGCTGCTGCCTTATGGACAACACCACCTTCCACAACTGAAGAAAGACCCACCCATGAGAAAGTCATTGAAACAATACTGCAGACAGTCGAGAAGGTTGAGAAACGTCTACTGCAGCAAAAGGTCGTGGACACTCAGCTGCTTGTAGAACGACAATCAACAAAGATGAAGAAAGAGATCCAAAGCACCAAACAAATCCAATATTTTATCACACAACACAACCTACCTCATCAACACTAACACCCACTCCAACTCCTCAAGCACCAGCAAGGACCACAAGGAGAACTACCCGGTCTACAAGACCCAAGTTGATTCCCCAAGGACCCAAAACACTGTACACAATCAATCCTGACCAATCTCAAACATTGATTGGCGACATAACTGGGATGACAGACGGGGAGATTCATCAACTCGTTGAACTCCAAAAGAAGGAAGTCAGCAGGTCAACACGACCTAAGGAACCACACGACCTAAGGAACTCTTGAATTCAAGGACTCCACCTTGAAGACGAAAAGACTCAGACATGCCCTTCTTAGGCATGTTCAGTTTGTCAACACTCCTGAAATTGAAGCACAGCTCAAGGAGATTCTGACCAAACGTATCAAAGCTGCCACCAATAAGGTTCTTGAATACTTCTCTTGATCAGATCTAGGAGAACATCAACCAGAAGATAATGATGATGATAGAGATGACCAACCTCAGCAAGATCCTCATGATGACGAAGATGACATAATTGATCAGGTAGCTGCAAAAGGCGTTAATATGCAGACCACTGTAGCTGAGCAACCTGTAGACATTCCTACAGACAAGGACGTTGCAGACGAGACATCTGCTGCAGAAGAAAGTACTCCTCAAACTGCCATACAAGTAGAATCAGCAGCACTCCCAACTGTAGATGAAGCACATGATAAGCTCTCAACTGACGAATCTGTTACAGAAACGCCACTGGTCATTACTCTTGCAACAGTAGAGAAAATTGATGAGCCAGCAGATGAGGAACAAGCAACTCCACAACGGACAGAGGAATTACTCGATATTGAAGAAGAATCTCTTGAAGCTGAAGTCACATCCATTGAAGCTCCAACAAATCCAGACGAGATCATTGTCCCTGCAATCACATCAAATAATGCAGACGACTTCAATTTTCTTACAGCAGAGACATGAAGAGCATATCCAGATAGAGACATTGAACACATCAGATGAAACAAGCCAAGTCCATGCATCTTCAACATCAACGGATCAACACTTCTAACTTCAACAAGTTCAAAGGACAACACAAGGCTGAACTGCATAAACTTCATACTACTATGCAGACTACTCAGAAGGACATTAATGAGCACATGCGCATAAATAACACCAAGTTTGGTCTTCTTGAAACCAAACTCTAGCAGGTTCAGAAGCATATCTTCTTCGAACTAAAAGGAGTCCGCCTTGCTCTTGAACATCTAACCTCCTCTCTCAATGCAAACAAAAAGTGGGAGAAGCAGACGAGTGCGGACGAAAAGAAGGAGGAGACCCAAGCAAAGTCTCAGGGGGAGGCTTCTGCAAAGATGAGATATTCCTCTTAAAGGGATAGGTCTGCAAAGAAACAAAAGCATGCAAAAGAGCAATCCTATGAAGAACGAAAGCATCGCTACTCACAAGAGGAAGCATCAAGGATGCGCAGAAGAGAATATGAAGAAGAACAGACCAGAAAGCGCAGCAAAAAGGAAAGGAACAACAAAGGTAAAAATTAGATTGCTCACTCTGATTACTTTTAACAATAACAGTGTTGTAATGAACAATGTAATGATGTTGAACTTAAATTCAACTATTGTAAATATTTAGTTAAAATAGAAGTGTTCTTGTTGTTTTACATAGGAGTTTTTCTTAGCATCAATTTAGGGGGAGATTGATAGGAATGTGCAATCCTTCCGTTTGTATAGAAATTATTGTAACAAAACTGAGATATATTAGTTATAATGTAATTAGTGTGTTTAGGCAAGAAGTCAAGTAGGTAGTTGCTGTCTAGGTCAGATGCCAGTGAACAGACGGTTGCAGATGGATAGACATCGTGCAGACCACCAGATGCAGACTACTACAGAGGACTTTTAGATAAACAGCTAGTGCATTGATACGCAACAAATGAACTCAAAGGCTTCAGAATTAAGGACTGAGCTTACAAACAAGGACCAACATGGCAAGACATGAACTGAATCAGATCTGAGTGCAGACCATAGTTGCAGCAGAGACTGGATGAGGACTAGGGTTGCAGTATGGATGCAGACTAGGGTCATGACAGAGACTTGGTGCAGACTAAAGGATGCAGCACACTGGATTGCAGAAGAGATGATTGCCAGGGTGAGGTCAAAAGTTTAAAGTCAGCCAAGTGGAGATTTGAGTTAAACTACTAACGGCAGTAATTCTGGAGTCAGTGGACTGTCATCATCAGAAACGAGATAGTGGAGACATCAGTGGTCTGCCAAACATCAGAAACGAGATAATGGGGAACATGAGTGGACTGCCAGGAACAGTGCGTTGGAAACGGGTTCGTTCCTTGAGCCATATAAAAGGGAACCGTTGAAGCTCATTGAAGATATGACTGTTGAATGAATTTGTTAGGCAAGTGGAAAGCATACACATTCAAAGCATACTCAATAGAGCTGAATCGAAAAGACACAAGTGAAGAGACTGTCACTGGTCTGCAGAGGAACAAATCTTGCAGCACAGTCCAGAGATTGGATCTGAGCAAGAGATCTAGGTTCTTTATCCTTGTAACGAGTTTATAGGCTTGTAAAAAGTAGTTTTCTTGTAAGCTACAAACAAGAGGATAGTGATACTCACCTCTTGGGTTTACTGCACTGGTCACCAAGGGAAGACTGGATTAAGCTCTCGTTAATCATTTGATATCGAGTGTCTGAACTAGTATAAATACTGTGTACTTTACTTGTTGTTTCTGTAATTCATTTTTAGAACTACTAGACACAAATCATCACAGTCAAACAGAGAAAAACTCAAAGAGTTTGAACTTTCTGTTGCAGACTACCTGAGTAGTCTGCATAGAATAGTAGTTTGCAAAATGATATTCCGTA
>LIEC01012268.1:18762-122844 GCA_001925005.1 Drosera capensis | reverse complement strand
AGCGAACTCGTCACTGAAGGTATGTCACTAATCTTCTCCAAAGTGTTGGCGCACGTAATGCTCCACTGCCTCTCACACCCCCGTCTTTCTGCAGATAGCAAACAACAGTTGTTCTTTTGCAGATTGAGATGCATGACTTCGAAGTCGGAGCACTCTATTATCCCCAGCCATGTTCTACAAACGCACCTAAATCTTAATAATGTCTTCGGCGGAAGCCTGGAAAGGATGTCGGTGCACAGTTCAGCCGGCAAGTAAACTGCCTGAATTCTTCTCCTTATCATCATAACTTAGACCAAATCAGCTGTTGGATTGCTGTGCTTTAGATTGAAGTTGAAAATTGCTGTAGGTTATGATTTCCTTCTTGTCTGTCAGCAATGAAATCAAACCGTTCCAAATTTTATGATGATTGATCTTTGGATATCTGAATAAATGAACAAGAATAAATGGTGGATCAATCAATACCCAGAAAAGAAAATAAATATATCAAGGAAATAGCCTATTGTATTCATTCATCTCAAACCTTGCCGCCCAATTTCTGATTGAATGATCACGATTCACGACAAGATGTTATAAATAAGAATATGAATAGAAGTTTCAAACAGACTAAAAAAAAATATTAACTCAATGAAGTCGGTATGAAAAATATATTATATCTTTTTTAAGATCTCTAATCCATAGTCATTTAATTCTGCTTGATTATCTATATCTATAATGTACATATGGTTGTCTGGATTTTTTGAATCTTGATATTTAGAAGTAGGAGCCAAGATTAAAATATAGTAGAAAGATTATAAAACTTGGGAAAAGAACAGATTAAGATGTGTCACTATTTATCTACTGCATCAAAACAACATCGTTTTCCAACTTATATTTCTTATTAGTCAAAAGAAAACACCAAATTTATTTTCCATGAATACATCAATCAAAAGTCAGTTAAATCATCACATAGCACTTAACCAAATCAGTGCATTTAGCCATCAATGGCCGGTTTTCCAATAAGCAGAACAACAACAAAAAACTCCACACAACGAGCCTTAACAAAACTAAACACAATACGACTACAGGAAAAAACTGGATGCACCAACGGGAATGAAAGCCTGAAAGTATCATTAAAGAAAAAAAAAAAAACAAGGCTGCTTGCCCGTATTTCTAATTCTATTTATAGGACCTGGAAAAGTTCCATAATGATATGGGCAAAGGAGCCTGTGGAAAATCATCAGGATTTGCACTAAGATAAAATCAGTACTTTATGACAGTTCCGCTTCTATAATCCAAATGCTGAAGCCAAGTTCCTCTCAAAAACTCAATCTTCTCTTTCTCATTTCTAGAAGCTCAGCCAAACCAGCTGGACTCTGAAGTCGCGGATGTCCGCTGGACTAGAACCATGACTACCTATATATCTTAAAGTGCTTGGATATTGGGATGAACAGGAATCCTATATTGGGAAACTATAATGAATACTATCCTAAACCCAAAAAAAGTGCAAGTAGGCTGAAACTGAACCAGTAGATTATGAATACTTCACACATACTACGTATACACACTACTCGTTCTTTCTTTCTTGCTTTTTTATATAACCAAAACCAACCAACTCATACATACGCTCAACATGACGATCCAGGTCAACATGAATTCCAAAAGCAACTCACGGAGGGAGGGGATTAGCGTTGGGTTAGAGCTTGGCTCCAACCTTTTGCATCACCATCTGCAGCGCCCCCGGCATCTGATTGGACTCTACACACCAAGGTGCCCACCACCAGCCACGGCGAGCAGCAGGGAACTGGCGAACCCTAGCCGCGTGCGAGGAGGAAGAAACAAAGCAGGTCGAACGAGCCGCTTGCGAAACAAACCTTGACTCATATTGATCAGTTTTTTTCTAATGCACGTTTGTATGCTTTTAAAAAAAGAAAAAAAAAAAGATGAATTATTATTTTCCTTAAATTTTCTTCTCAACAATGAAAAGATTTAGAGAGAGAAAAATGAATTATATATAAATATTTGCACTGTCATTATTATACTCCCTACTCCCCATATGCTACATTCAATATTTTCAATAATTACAATGATAAGATATTAAGATAGTACATTCAATATCAAACAACACCTTATCCTTTTTTCTTCTCTATTCACAAGCAAATAAAAAAAATTATCTAATATTTTCTTATCAAAACTCACAAATATGAAAGAAAAAATATCAATTTTTAAATATTTTGTACTTTTTTTGTATTTTATAAACTATACTTTCACAAAGATACTACTTTTGTATAATTTTAGTGGCATAAAAAGTTCAGGAAATGTAATTTTGGTTTTCCAAATATAAAAAAAATATAAAAATAAAAATAAGAAATCTGCTGCGTGACTTATTTATTGACAGACTCCCTATATATATATAGAAATAAGGATCTATATAGGAATATTGCTACAATTGCTCAGAATCCCAATCCGCATTGGGAACCATAACAAAGGGTAGTTGAAGCAGATCTCAACAGCAAGAGTGCAAAACGCATGAACTCAATAACGAATAGTCACACACAAATCATAATCAGAACTCCAACAAACACCGAACACCAGCGTCACCAACCTCGCCAAGTCGTAATTCTCAATGCTTAGCTGCTGAACTACTTCAAATAACACAACCATCCATTAGCCCTTGCTTCCGGCCAATCCTTCTATAACACAATCGACACATGAGTCCTGCAAAAGAGCTGTTATTGTGCTCTATGAAGTTCAGTACGTCCATATGATAAGTTTACTCCATAGAGGGCTGAGGACTAACTAGTCAAATAAAAGGCGAATCAAGATCAGTCTATTTTACATAATTATTAAATATGGATAAAATATCAGAGTACTATGTTTTCAATCCTTCGGGGAAGCAAGTAAGCCCTAAACTCGCTCATGCCAACATACAGATCATTGAGCCGGCCAACAGCATCATCACTCCCTTGGTTTCAGCAAGACTAGGCTCTCAACATAGTCCTCCAAAAATACAGATATCCAAGCTCTTTTGGCAATTGTCCTTTGCTTTAGAGTATTAATGTCGTATGATTTGATTTTCTTGTTCTTCGAAACATAGAAGAATTCCCCGTTCTTCCTAAGGGAAGCGAACACAATGTTATAGAACCGGCCTGTATCGATGGAGCATCTCTTGACCCAATCAGAATTGAGGCCGTGCTTGTCCATGACCCATACCCAGCAATAATTTTTATAGAAATCCAACACTGCGATGGAGTTGTCAAGAACTGAAAGCTCCGTCATCCAAGGGCGTCTGGTTTTCACATTGGTAGGTGGCAATGCTGCCAAGTGAAATAATTCATTGGATACACAAAAGGAGGCGAGTTTCAAGTCTTCACTTCTGAGATCTTCAGGATAATATGCGGGGTATATATCATTACAGCTCACCATGTAATACATATGATCCTTGAAATACTTTATATCTCTCCAAACACGACGTGCAGTAGAAACAGCTCCACTTGACAGAGTTTTCCAACATCCCTTGCCAAGCGAATAAACCAGCGATACTCCGTGGAACAAGGCCAACACCTTATAATCATTGTTGGTGACATCATAACCAATCCCAACCTTTGAGTGAGACAGATCGTATGACAATGATTGAGTCTTCGGCAATGGGATCATAATATGCTTCCTGATGGATGGGTTCCATAAGATCAGGGGGCCCTTACAAAAAAGGTCCCTACCAAGAAGTACTAAACCGTTGAGGTAACCTTCCACCGTAAGCGAACTCGTCACTGAAGGTATGTCACTAATCTTCTCCAAAGTGTTGGCGCACGTAATGCTCCACTGCGTCTCACACCCCCGTCTTTCTGCAGATAGCAAACAACAGTTGTTCTTTTGCAGATTGAGATGCATGACTTCGAAGTCGGAGCACTCTATTATCCCCAGCCATGTTCTACAAACGCACCTAAATCTTAATAATGTCTTCGGCGGAAGCCTGGAAAGGATGTCGGTGCACAGTTCAGCCGGCAAGTAAACAGCCTGAATTCTTCTTCTTTTCATCATAACTTGGACCAAATCAGCTGTTGGATTGTTGTGCTTTAGATTGAAGTTGAAAACTGCTGTAGGTTATGATTTCCTTCTTGTCTGTCAGCAATGAAATCAAACCGTTCCAAATTTTATGATGATTAATCTTTGGATATCTGAATAAATGAACAAGAATAAATGGCGGATCAATCAATACCCAGAAAAAGAAAATAAATATATCAAGGAAATAGCCTATTGTATTCATTCATCTCAAACCTTGGCCCAATTTCTGATTGAATGATCACGATTCACGACAAGATGTTATAAATAAGAATATGAATAGAAGTATCAAACAGACTAAAAAAAAAATATTAACTCAATGAAGTCGGTATGAAAAATATATTATCTTTTTTTTCAAGATCTCTAATCCATAGTTATTTAATTCTGCTTGATTATCTATATCTATAGTGCACATATGGTTGTCTAGATTTTTTGAATCTTGATATTTAGAAGTAGGTGACCAAGATTACAATATAGTAGAAAGATTATAAAACTTGGAAAAAAAACAAAATAAGATATGTCACTACTTATCTACTGTATCAAAACAACATCGTTTTCCAACTTATACTTCTTACTAGTCAAAAGAAAACACCAAATTTATTTTCCATGAATACATCAATCAAAAGTAAGTTAAATCATCACATAGCACTTAGCCAAATAAGTGAATTTAGCCATCAATGTCCGGTTTTCCAATAAGCAGAACAACAACAAAAAGCTCCACAAAACGAGCCTTAACAAAACTAAACACAATACGACTACAGGAAAAAACTGGATGCACCATCGGGAATGAAAGCCTGAAAGTACCATTAAAAAAAAAAACAAGGCTGCTTGCCAGTATTTCTCATTGGTTTTTAGGACCTGCGAAAAGTACCGGAACTGAATAAAAAATATAAGCGCCACGACTTGGCACATGAAAAAGAAGGATCACCAGAAACCACAACATAGAAGCATTTTGTTAAGGACGTGAATCTAGAGGAGTTAAAACTCAGAACTTAGTACTGCACGTTCCATAATGATATGGGCAAGGGAGCCTGTTGAAAATCACCAGGATTTGCACTAAGATAAAATCAGTGCTTTATGACAGTTCCACTTCTAGAATCTAAATGTTGAAGCCAGGTTCCTCTCAAAAACTCAATCTTCTCTTTCTCCTTTCTAGAAGCTCAGCCAAACCAGCTGGACTCTGAAGCGGCGGATGTCCGCTGTACTAGAACCATGACTACCTACATATCTTAAAGTGCTTGGATATTGGGATGAACAGGAATCCTATATTGGGAAACTATAATGAATACTCTCCTAAACCCAAAAAAGTGCAAGTAGGCTGAAAATGAACCAGTAGATTATGAATACTTCACACATACTGCGTATACACACTACTCGTTCTTTCTTTCTTTCTTTTTTCTTTCTTTTTTACATAACCAAAACCAACCAACTCATACATACGCTCAACATGACATCCAGGTAAACATGAATTCCAAAAGCAACTCACAGAGGGAGGGGATCAGCGTTCGGTTAGATCTTGGCTCCAACATTTTGCATCACCATCTGTGGCGCCCCCGGCATCTGATTGGACTCAACACACCAAGGTGCCCACCACCGGCCAAGGCGAGCAGCAGAGAACTAGCGAACCCTAGCCATTGGCTTCAACCAACTCACGCCCAAAAGGTTACGACTCTGTGTGTGAGGTACATTAACCTTACGTACAAATGTTAGTGAATAAATAAGTGAAAATGGAGATGGGCATACGTTTGTGAGGAAGAGGATGGAAGCCACTGATGTGGAGATTTCAATTTGAGGCAGGGTTTAGTTGAAGAAATGATAGGCTTCATTTGGGAGTTTAATAGAATGAAAGGTGAGGTAGATAAGAGTTAGAGATGGTAATGAGGCGGATTGTGGGGGATTGCGCTACCCAAACCTGAAAAACCCATCCTCATATCCGATCCGACCCGATCGGTTTTAAAACCTTAAATCCAAACCCAATCCGATCGAGTTCAGGGATATCCATGGATCATCGATACTTGATAATTATGAGGTTTTAGGTTCGGATTTACCAAACCTGTATCCGAATATATATATATATATATATATATATATATATGTTTTGATAAAACTTTCAATAAACTTATAACAATGATGATTTATATTCCTTAGAATAATGTTTTATCCATTAATAAATTTAAATAATATAAACATAATGTATTTAACAATAAAAATATAATATGTATATTTATTTAAAATGATATGGATAGCGGATTACCCACAAACCTGTGGGTATCGGGTCGGGTTCAAGACGGGTTTGACGATATCCATATCCGCCCTAGACCCGTTTCCAAAAATTTGTGTATCCCCAAACCTGAACCCGATGAAAGTGGGTTTTTCCCCGGTTTAATCGGATTCAGATAAATCATCGGGTATGGGATTAATTTTCATCCCTAACAAGAGTGAAGTAAGGGTCTATTTGTTTCGGGGATATGATAAGATGAGATCATTAGTTTCGGGATTAATAGTTTTAGGATTATTTATTCCGAGATTATTTCGTATCCCTTGTTTGCTTGCAATAGGATTAATAACTCAAGATACGATTATACAGTCCAATCTAGTGTCTAAACCTCTCAAACAAAAACTGAATAAACTATTTTATATAGAAACAGAGTAATTTTATGGGACTATGAGTCTCAGGACTATTTATCCCACCACCCCTTCCCATTAATTAGTCCCCCATAAGGAGGATTAAGTTAGTTAGATGGGATAATTAATCCCTCATCCTTTCCACCTTAAAACAAACATGAAATAATATACTAAAAGAGATTAATAATCATATCTCAACCATTTAATCCTCGAAACAAACACACGAAAGCCACGAGTTTTTAATCAAAATCCCTCCCCTCTTCTCTCTTCTCTCATTTATGTTGCTCACAAACAAGGATATAGTCTCGACGATCAAACACTTGCATAGATTTTGATCACCATAGGGTATTCTTGGTGCCGAGTCCAAAGAGACAGACATGCCCTCACCATAGGGAATAGCATTTTACTTGTTTGCATGAGACTATTTAGTAGTTTCCCACTAATTAATTTTCATATCCAGGACTAAGTTAATTAGATATTATCAGTTCTCCCTTAAAAAGAACTCAACAAACCCAAACAAAATGTAATAATGAGTGAAATGAGACTATTTTTAATCATATCCCCTCCATTTAATCCCAAAACAAACACACCCAAAATGGAGTCTCAATAACACAAGTCAAGGTAATAGATTATGAAATTGTTAACATAAATCTACGTTTATCATGACAGCAAATGAGAAACCAAAACGTATATATTCTCGACATTTTTTTATTAGTCAATTACATCGATTGAGATGAACGCAAATCAAATCGGCTTCGATTCCCTGTAGAAATAGAAGAGAATAACCTCGATCGAGATCACGAAATTTCAAAGAAGTCACTTACAATGATATTCAGGCGGACGTCGAAAGGGAGGAGAACAGAGCAACCCGAGGGCAGAAGTGTGAGAAGCGTTTGGATTATGGTCGCGAGGCCCGCGATGGGCGAAGTCAATTGCTTTTTTGGATTGTCTATGCCGTTTAATCAACTTAATCTCATTTTAAGGATTAATTATACTCCCTATCTCTCATAGTAGAGGTAATCTGACAAATTTTATAAAATTTAATTAAATAAAAATATTTTTTAATGACAATGAGCTTTATTATAAAAATTATGAGATGAAATAATGAATATATTTATTTTGATATTTTTTGTATGAAAAAGGTCACATATGTTATATATTTTTTGGACTGTCTAAATAGATAAATTTTATTTATATTATGGGATGGAAATATTTGATACTCTTGCAGGTAAATTTTATCGAAAATTCCTCTAGGATATCACTGTTTCAAAATATTAACAAAAACAAAAAAATCCCGAAAAATAAATTCTCATTTGATACAATTTATATTTTTCCCAAAACAAACAATCATCCGCGTAACCAAATGGTTCAACTCACCAAATCTCAACCAAAACTCATCAAATTTATTTCTAATCAATCACATTTGATCTTACATAGAAAAATCAATCGATTTTCATCCACAAAACATCTCAAATCTTTTAATTTCATCTAAAATTCGATTTTGATCGTCTTGAAAATCTTAACTACAAAATCATTATTTCTTGATCGTTTCAGTGACCGAAGACTCTAATCTACTTGTTTAGATTAGAGTAATTTAGTTTTAGAGTTGGGTTTGATTGATTTTTGTGATTTGTTTGTGTTTTTTTTATATGACAGATGTACTGTTTCATTCCTTCAGACGTATTGTTTTCAAACAATGCTTCAATTCATGAAACAGTGGGTCAGAATGTGTTTTTTAAAAAAAACAAAATTTATGTTGGATATTATGTAATTATGTTTTCAATTTTATGAACATCATGTTATAAATTTTCGTTTTAATTGTTTTTTGTGGTTTTTGGATTTGTTTAATTTGAAATGATGCACTATTTTATTTTGTTCTCAAATCCTATTTGAAACAGTGCACTAAATCAATAAAACAGTGCAGTAGTGTTTGTTTTATTTTTTTTAAAAAAAATAATTTGTGTTGGGCATCATGTGATAATGTTTTTAATTTTATGGATATCATGTTATAATTTTTTTTGTTGAATTTTTCTGATTTTTTATTGGGTTTTGATTTGTTGGATTTGAACTGACTTACTGTTTTGCTTTGTTCAGTGAAACAACACGTTTGAATACTATCAATGTTTTACAATGTCAAATCTATTGATATCACTATCAATGTTTTTCCTTAAATAAGCATTGTTTTGCTTTGTTCAATGAAACAACACGTCTAAATACTGTCAATGTTTCACAATATCAAAAAGTGCATCAATACAATAAAATAGGACGGTTGAATAATTCTACACTTTCTGGATCTTGTTTTTTTCCTTAAAAAAAATATTGCCTATTAAATAAAGATTTTTTTAATTTTATTGATATCATATTATAAATTTGCGTTTAACCTTTCGTTTAATCTTGTGATTTTTTGAAAAAATCAACAGATGCACTGTTTGAATAACACTAACGGCCTGTTTGAATGAATCAGTGCCCCTATGTTATATAAACACTGAATATTTTGATCATGTAAATAAAACGAAGTATGTTTTTTTTTTTTTTAGTTTTTCATTGAACGTTTGAATGAACTCACTTGAATTTATGTATACAATTATCTTCTTATCAAATGAGTGTAATTTTCTTTACAGAGTTCAAATGAAAAAACCGTAATTGATCAATTTCATATTTTTTTTGATTGGATTTTGTTGTTTATACAGTGTGGCGTTCACGATTGAAGAGTGGAATTTAATTCGTGTGACGATTTTGATTTTTTGTTTGGGTTATAATAATTTAGTTTTAGAGTTAGATTTGATTGATTTTTGTGATTTTTTTTAATTACAGAGACATTGTTTTCAAACAGTGCGCATGATTTTTTTGATCATGTAAACAAACCGAAGCGTGTTTTTTTTTTATCTCCTATTTCTATCATGTTGTTCTGTCGATGACCAAGACTAGGAAGAGAATAATAAAGGCTCTATTTTGTATATGAATTTGTAGTTGTGAAGTTGGGGTCTTTGTGTTTGAGCTCCTCCCTATTAATAGATTGTTATAAGATTTAAAATGGTTATATCTTATGATAAAAAGATTATATGGGACATATCTTATAGAATTATCTTTATGCTAAAATATATTATCTTAATGCTTATCTTTCGAAATCATTTTCTCTTTCTATCTAAATTATATCTCTTGAAGATAATAATGAATCTTATCTTTGCAGTCATCATAAATGCTATGCATTTTGGGCAATGAGAAATAGGTGTTTTTTGGAAAAATATTTTGCATTAGAATCTTTTCACTTCTCTGGATGTAAATCGATTCGACCATTCTGAAAAATTATCGATCATAATTTAATATTTTCTTCAAAATAATATCTTCTTTGTCCTAATATATTTATAACTATTTAATCATGTGCGTTTGTTGATGTGAAGCTATGGAATGAACAAGTATTATTTTTCATAAAATTATCGAAACACATTAATAAAAATTTAAGTTATATATTTCGATTCGATATCAACAACATAATTTTATCATATTATTAAGATATATATATAACTTCTCAAAAACACCTTGCATAGTATAGAAAATCAAATTCGGCAATGTAGAAAAAATAAACAAATAAAATATCATTATAGAAAATACGTGCTGAGTTGAAAAGAATAATGCTCGCAGATTAGGCTGCGGGTTGCCCCTTCTTGTACAAGCAAATACACTGCGGCATATAAGCCCTAAACCCCCAGTTTCCTCACTCTCCTTCCCTCACTCTCCGCCTCGCTCGCCGCCGGTCGCCGGAATCCCTCTTCTCACACCTCCGTTTCAGGTTCAAACTCATCTCTCATCTCTCTCCCCTCTCAGATCCTATCAATTTCCTTCACTTTTCGGCTCCGATTTCTCCATCGCCGTGTTTCTCTCCCATTGAATCTCGACTGGTTTCATGCTGAATTACAATGAAATGTTATGTATATGCTATGTTGAAATTGATTGAAATGATGGAGTGTGTGTTGTTGTGCGGTTTTGTGAGTTTTGGAGATTAATTTAGGGTTTAAGGGGTCTGGGGATGAAGCTGGGGGGGATGTTGTGAAAAATTTGCGTTTTGAAGCTGTTAGGAGGCGATTTATATGTTTTTAACGTTCGCCAGTAAGGGAAATGCAATTGTTGGAGAGTTTCGTGTGCGGTCTGATTCTATGTTTTAAGCTGTTCGTTCTTGCAAGATGCAACCATGCTTGACCTAAATAGTAGAAGACATCGTTGTTAAATTTATTCATGGTCGAGAGGGAGATACAGATGTTGTCTATTGGGGAGAAAGACGGTGGAGTGGAACGGTGTGGTTCGATGTCAATAGTCTCTCTCTCTCTCTCTCTCTCTCTCTCTCTCTCTCTCTCAGTCTAAGCATTTGGTTTTGATGGCATAAGCAATGTTTATGAGCTTTTGTGTGTTTCCCTTTGTTTGGATTCCGATTTTGTTATCCTTGATTCCATGTAAGCTTTGCACATGTTTTCTGAGTCTGTGTTCTGTCTGTTGTTGGTAAGTAATCTTTTTTCTTTTTTACACCCTACTGATGTTGTGATTCCAGGAAAAACGAATATGAATTTCAACAATGTCAGGATTCCGAATGTCCCCGGTGGTGGGGCTGCATCCGCTCTGATTAGGGCTGGTATTATTGGTGGACTTGGTATCTATGGGTTAGCTAATAGCCTCTACAACGTCGATGGTGGGCATAGAGCAATCGTTTTCAACCGCATCTATGGTATCAAGGACAAGGTTATCTTATTCCTGGGACTTCTTATTTTGATCTATTCATTTTTCATCGGGTGCTTGTTCTTTTGGTCTGAAGTTGTCTCTCAGTTGATCCGTCAAGGATGTGTCATGTTCCGTGTTCACTGCTGACTACACTCGGCCATGTAAACAACATTTAGCTTTTCTTATACGATCTAGTTGCTCAGTTATAGTAACGTTTTACTTTTGGCACATACCTCCTATATAAGCTAAGGTGAGGAGATGGACAAACTTGGTTTTGTTGGCTATAATATCATATCAAGGGTCATGGGATCTAGTCTCGGCAGAAGCAACCTCACACTTTCCAGAGTAAGGATTCCTAAACAATCTCATATAAGGTGTCTAGCACCAGGGCAATATAGACCATGGTTAAAAGAGCCTAGTTAGACTACTATTATGGTTTCACAATCTAGTTGCACTATATACAACTTCTCCTGCTCATAGCTCAAAGTCTATTCAATCCAATATTTGAGCGGAGAGTGCCTTGCTTCTTCAGTATCGTCATGTCATGTCATGTCATGTACAACCTTGAAATGCCAAATAGTAATTTCTTTATCTTCCAAAGTTCATCAACTTGTATTGGGACTCTGACACTCGTTACACAAAAAGCTCATTGTTACAATTAGTATATAGTGTAGTACCTGAAAAATTTCAGTGGGTTCTCTGTTACTTGATCTTCTACCTCTTATGTATCACTATCTTCCCTTCTCAAAGACTTAGGCTATATTCAGAAATTTATCAATTGTGCAACTTGAATTTAGCATGGTTGGACGAATCGAACTGACTCAGTTCGAATCGTTCGAACCGTTTCGTTTTTTAACCAAACCGATTCACTATCCGAATCACCACGAATCGTCCCAAATCGCCATAAATCGTCACGAGTCGCCCTAACCCTTCACCATCACTTGGACTAAATCGGACCGATTTAGCACTGAATTGGTGAACCGACTTGGTGTTTGAAAAACCGATTCCGATTCGATTCACGGTTTGACGAACCTTGGAATTTAGTACCCAAATCCTACACATTCTTGTTTTTCTGATTGGAATTTACTTCAGACCTAGATATCATGTGGGAAGACATGTTTGCATTCTTGTGCCCAAATTTTGAATTGTTAGGTTCCTCCCTCTCCCTGTCTCTACCTCCCTCCCTCTCTCTTGTGTTTGCCTCTTTTTAAGTTTCTCTGCATGTGTTCCTTATCTCACTTTCCCTTTGGTTCACTTCTTAGTTTTCCTTGGTGCATTCCTTTACTATCCTTTGTGAGGTTGCCATGTGCTAAAAAAGATGTTCTTTGTGCAGGTTTATCCTGAGGGAACCCACTTGATAATCCCATGGTTTGAGAGGCCGATCATCTATGATGTCCGTGCACGCCCACACTTGGTAGAGAGTACCTCTGGTAGCCGTGATCTCCAAATGGTATTATTTCTTTTATTCTTTTCCTCTTTTTAGTTTTATTCTTAACAAATTGCAAAGGGGATGCTGTATATTTTCATGGACTGATACATCAGCTAGCTTATATATGACCTGCACATCCACTTTATTTTCTGTTCGTAATTGTATACCAGTGATTAAATATGAAATACCTGGTTGAAAGCACTTGTTAATGGTATCGCTTCAGTAAAGTGCCCTGTACATCCATTTTCGCTTTATTGGAAGTTTTACCCTCAAGACTGAATCATGTGGTTTTGAAGCTGCGCTATGGGTTGTTTCATTGTTCTAACAGCTTGATGGTTTAGTAGTTCCTACTGTTGATTCCACTCTAAGATGGTTACTTGTCTGATCGTGAGCCTTATTATGTACAGGTCAAGATTGGTCTTCGAGTCCTAACCCGCCCTGTTCCAGATCAATTGCCTACCATATATCGCACTCTTGGTGAGAACTATAATGAAAGGGTCCTTCCTTCAATAATCCACGAGACTTTGAAGGCTGTGGTTGCTCAATACAATGCTAGTCAGCTTATCACTCAAAGAGAGGTAAAAACGAGCTTCACCTTTTGCCGTTCTGATTGAACGATGTGACCAATGGGATGAGCATGATCCATCGGGAAGATACTAAAGTAAATAGTGTCTTTCTCATGGATTTGAGTTCCGACAATTATAGTTTCCCGTTTCGTAGGTTGAGCATGTGCACATAATTTACTCTTCCAAACTTTGCGGAAACCAGGGTGCATTTAGTGTTAAGTCTTGTGTAAATTTACTGTGTAGAGTTAGAATGAGGCCAGTAGGATGTCTGGTATGTTTAATTACTCCTCCGCGTTTCAACTTCCACTGGATGGTTCACTTAGAAATAAGGTCTCCTGGTGACTGTTGAGTGAATTCAAGTCCTTAATATTGCATAGCCACCCAGAATAACTGCTGGAAGGAATTATAGTGAGATTCTTCTAATGAAGGGTTTGATTTTGAGTAGCTTCTCAGTATATTGGAGAGTCGTGGTCCTCTTAGTAACTTTTATTTTTAGTTACATTGTTGCACTTCACATTTCAATTCTGATTCCTGTTAATGTTATAGTTTCGAATTCCTTCCATGTGTTACATTTGGCCATTGGGAACCAATATGTTGCTCTGCAGGCTGTGAGCAGGGAGATCAGGAAGATTTTAACAGAGAGGGCTGCTAATTTCAACATGGCTCTAGATGATGTGTCTATCACAAGCCTGACTTTTGGGAGAGAGTTCACTGCTGCAATCGAGGCGAAACAGGTGGCTGCACAGGAAGCTGAGAGGGCTAAGTTTGTTGTGGAAAAAGCTGAGCAGGACAAAAAGAGTGCTATCATCCGAGCTCAGGTGAGATAGCAAACCCTTTTGACTCTAGAAAAGAATGTTGCTCCTTGAGAGTGAGATAGGGAAAATTAACTTCGAAAACTTGATAGAAAGGCCTAGCTGCATCTCTCTTGTGATTTATCCGGATGGCTTATACAGCCTTTGATAGGATATTGAAATGAACAGTGTTGTAGCCATTAGTTTTGGTTATGCTTGACATAGTGGAGTTGTCCTATAAATTATATTCTCTCTTATGTCACTCTTAGATATAGCTGTCTTGGTGCTTCTATGCCTGAGTTTTTTTCTCTCTCTCTTATATCTTCTACTTTTATTAATGTGGTTGTTCTTTCTTCCATCAATCAGGGTGAAGCCAAGAGTGCCCAGCTGATTGGCCAAGCTATTGCGAACAATCCAGCGTTTATCACTCTTCGGAGGATCGAAGCTTCGAGGGAAATCGCTCACACCATCGCAAACTCAGGGAACAAGGTCTTTTTGAATTCAGATGATCTGTTGCTGAACCTGCACCAGTTAGTTTCAGAGACCACTCTTGCAAAGAAGTGAGAAGATTTTCTGGATCGAGAATCACTGTGGTGTTATCCTTAGTTCTGTTGGTCATTGGCGTAAATGTCTAAAGATGTTTGAACGACGAGGGTATCTGTTATCCTGGTTAGAGTCTGGGACAATTTTCATTAGCTATCATATTGCTGTCACTTGAATTCCAACTGAAGTGAGTGTTTTTTGTCTCTGACAAAGGGCGATTAGTTGCTGTTTAAGGTTTGAACCGTCGGAGGTTTGATTTTCAGACGCGTTTGAAATGGTCATGTCTCAATCATGCCACTTAGGAGGCGAATAATCGTACATGATATTTGCTGGCGACCTTTCTTTTTGTGACTAAGAATATGAGTAGATCTCAGAATTTTCTTGATGTATCAACTGTCGCGATCCAATAGCTCAATGATTCATGGGTGTCAGTTTGTGAATTGTGGCTGAAGATGGGCAAAGATCGGTTTAATTGCTTATATCTGATTAAAATATGCTCCAGTCATGGAATCCTACGATTATTCCTGTTTACTGTATAACGTAGGTACTGGCTGTCGAGATACCACCGGTGCACACAGGGAAAACATTATTTAGGACTCATTTAAATTAGATGTTACCAGTAAAGTTGTGTTGTAAAGAGGTCAAATGCGACTCAAATGTGACGGCCAGTGAATGAACGAACGACATCGGTTTGTTACTCTTGTTAGCATGGGCATCGTGTAGGGGTATTCGTGTAGTATTCCTTCGCGGACTCTACACGACAAGTAGCCTTCGTTTTTCGCTAGAATGAGTGATTCATCATTCATTCCAAACACATTGTAAATTTTCCGGCCTCATCTATAGGTTTTCCCCACAATTATGGTCAGCCGAAGTTTCCATCTCTTCTGTCCTGTTGTAAATTATTGAACCTTTTTTGGTCGCCATTTCGAACTGGTCTTCACCTTTTTGCGAGCTATCAAGTTGACGCGAGCTTCATTCATCGTCTCATGATCTATGTATATAAGAGGCTACTGATAGAGAGGCGAATATATGAGCAACACGAGATAGAAGTTGTGTGACTGACCATTGCTTCCGATGCATCGCCTTGCTGGTTGTTGGTGTTCATCGTGGCAAGGTTTCTGAAATGGCTATGTCCGCCTCGCCATTGAGATTAGTAGTTAGTGATGAAAAGCATGGCGATTTGAAGTAGTTGTCGTCTCAGGGGAGGAAGCACGGAGGATGGAGAACCATGCCTTATATTTTAGGTTCGTCTCTGTTTATGCACGTTCAGTTTGTTTTCGTTCCATAGCTTGTTTATGTTCGTGTGATGTGGTTTTCATACAAACCAAACGAATGAGCTTAAAACAGGAAATGAACGAATTAGCGTTGAATACTTGAACAGATAAGACTATCATCGATATGCTTGCATAAATAACTTACAAAATGTTACAGGAGATAGTGTCTGATGTATTAATATATTGTTTAATTGTGAGGATCATTACAGGAAACGAGACGTTTGAGAGGCTGGCAACATTCGGGCTGCTAGCAAACTTCATGGTGTGCTTGAGGTTACGATACCACATGAATCAGGTCTCCGCGAACCTCTCGTCAACATATGGTTCGGCATCACCAACTTCGCTCCACTCCGTGGCGCCTTCCTCTCCTACGCTTATATTGGGCGCTTTTATGCCATTGCTATAGGCTCTTTCGCCTCATTTTCCGTAAGGACTTCATAAATTACTCACAACCTTATTCTGATATGAGTTATTTGCATCTCCAGCACACAGTGCAAAGTAAAAACACAACGTAAGATATGCTAGCTTTTCTTTGCTCAACACTCTAGAAATCTCTATTTCATGCTATGGGATCAAAAGGGACCAAAACAAAATTGTGTCGATGCTCGAATCTAAGCCAAGGTTGGTACGACATCCATCCCCGTGTTTTTCTTGTGGTCTTGGGAATTTAGTCTCTCCGTCTCATATTAATCACAGTATTTTTTATTTGATCAGTCCAAAAATAAAATACAAACACTTCTTATTTTGATAACATTTTAATATAAAAAAATATCAAATCAATCTCATCTATTATAATATATTTACTATCTCCTTCCATACATACTACAGTAAACCCCACTATCACCAAACAAATCTTTTTTTTCATTAAAATCTACACAAATTCAACACTCCCATAAATTTCCGTGTTGGATCAAAACGTTTCAATAAATATAGAACGGAGAGAATATTATATTTATTTTCCCTTTTTTATGGATCTTAATGCCGATAATTAAAGTTTCACTGTGACACACTTCTGGTTTTTCCTTGGGGCATCTAGATTTGGCACCATAGTGACTCAAAATGTTTTCCGGCTAACACACGGTCGTTTCAACCATTATTTTACACTTTTGGTTCGTTTAATTAGAAAGTTTCAAGAAAGATATAAATGGTTGGATTGTGTATGGCGGCTAGAGTAATGTTAGAAATAATTACTCGTTCGCAGTTGCTTACAAAATCTCTCATATCTGTTGATTTTGAATAGGACCTACCTGATAGATGATAACTTCCCCTTCAATGAATGAGATCGGGTACTAAAAGACACTGGACAACTCTCATGACCTTTCTCATGAATCATGATCATGGTTAATATGGATCATAACAAGTATTCTTGTGCATATTAGTGATTTAATTATGGCTGACAAAATAAGTCATAAGCACTTAGTAAATACAAGGAATCAGATGAAATTTCTTATTTTTTTCTCCCAAAAGAATGGGTTAAAGTGATACGATAATTTATCCGTCTGTTGTTTTATTTATAAAGTCCAATTTGTTCTTTGACTATGTGAGTGAGAGGAGTGAGAAAAAAAGAGAAAAAAAAATAATAACATGAATTGATGTGAAATAAAATACTACAATCATCTCAAAATATAGTGAACGGTTTGATCCAACAATCAATTTATATACGTGTTGAATTTTTATGAGATTCAATGAAAAAAGAGTATTTTTTAGTGATGTTGGGATGTGAGTGGAGGTTTTGAAAAGAGAATGAGAGAGGAGAAGGAATGAGGTGGTGGGTGTACTATAACAGATGACGATTTATTTTAGTATATTTATGTGAAAAAATTATTAAATATAATATGTTGATCATATTTTGATCTATAGTAAAATTTGATCTATAATATGGGACGGATGGAGTAAATAGTATGAATATTTTACTATTTTCGTAGGAATTTTTTTTAAATAGGATAATGTTGTAATTTAGTTGGAACTTCTCAATTTATTAAGTGTTACGATTCATTGGAGAGTTCAAGGAAGGAAAGTACGCCCAAACTGGATCTGTATAGAATACACATATAAATTGAGGTCAACTCTTAACCAAAAAAAATTTAAGTTGACATGTTATTGATAATTTATATATATATATATATATATATATATACAGTAATGTGTGTAAATATACTCACACATATCTTCAATAGCTAATCTTCCTCTTATGTGTGAGTGCATCCACATAATTCAACTCCCATTGAGCTTGAATTCATGGATCTTTCTCCACTCACAACTTGACTGGACCACTTGCGCATCTTATCAACCCACTTTACGGAGAAGATGACGTAAATATTTGGCGATCCTTAACTTGCACATCACCTGGTCCACATGTCCAGCCCAACGAACCATGGAACCTGATATCACTTATTACGATTTAGGGGAGAGCATAGGTGAGCAAAATACGTCCAAATCAGATCTGAGTATAATATACATGTTAATTAAATTTAACTGTTAACCTAAAAGTTTAACTTGATAGGTTATAAGTAATTCAAATATATTCTATTTTTTTCTCTACGTTCTATGTTGATAAACTTTTTCACACATATTCTCAACAATATATGATCGATAAGTTAAACTAAGATCGATGTCTATGATGTATTACTCCCTCCATCTCAAAAGAATTATAACACTTACTAAATTAGGATGTTTTTACTAAATTACAACATTATCCTATTTACAATTATTGTTTCCTTACAAAAAACTAAAATAATTTTATTATTTATTTTATATCACATCAACTTATCCCATTATTTTTTCTTCTTTTTTTCTTTTTCTCGTCCCTCACACTCACACAAATAAAAAGACAAATAAGTCTTTACAATAAAAAAAAATATACATATAAATTATCGTCTCAAGTCAATCTGATTGTAAGTGTGTATTATATAATAAGCACTTAACTTGTACAGCTTATACTAATACAGACAAAAAGTCATCTGTGGTAAACACTATTTATAGGTCAGTTTGAACATCTTAAGCTACATACTAACAGTTCCTTAATGTCTTATAAACTTGTTTCTTTGTCGAATCGGATATATCTATGGTGTGTTAGGTTTCAGTTGTGTGTTTTTGTTAATTTTCGGTATTTATGTTACGTACGCAGAATCACGACCACAAAAGTTCTTTAATGCTTACAGTATCCCTCCAGATTCTGTATATCAGTGGATTAATGGGGCTGAAATCTTGAATATATAAAAAGGTTAACATTAAATAGTTATTGACCAACATAACATTTAAACTTACCCTGAATAACAGGGCATTATTTCTTCAGGGATAAAGTTAATCGGTCCTATCGTTGTAGTATCATAGGGAGTTGACTACTAGATAGTATCAATTTGCCGAATTTATAGGTTCAGTTAAATTAACGGTTCTTCAGGGATAGAATGTGATCTGTATTTAACTACCAATATAGGTTCAGTTGATAGATAAAGATGCACGATTTGCTGAATTTATAGTGCGTATAGCTACGTTGAGCTTATTTGCTGTATGTTATGGTATAGATAAAGATCATCAATTCATGGAAATTTAAGGATGTGTTGCGAATAGTTAATCAGTTAATCGTGTGGAAACTGTTAAAAAAGTATGATCATGATTTTACATCAAAGGGTCTATTTCTATATAAATACAATTATATATATGACCAATGACCATGATTTTACATGCAAGGGTTTATTTGATAACGATTTTATTTCATGTTTTTTGTTTTGTTTCGTTACCTACGAAATAGAACCTTATATTGGACAGTGTTACAAACAGTTCCCAAAAAATATTCATGTATGAATTTGAATCACAGGGGATGCTGACACTGACCCCGACAGCTTGGCTCCCATCCCTGCAACCTCAATGCACAGTCCAACAAGAGCTCCAGGCCCAATGCTCCGGGCCCAACTCGACCCAACTTGGTATCCTCATATTGGGCCTGTGCTTCCTGTCCATTGGCACAGGCGGGATCAGGCCCTGTAGTATTCCATTTGGTGTTGATTAATTTGATCACACATCATATGAAGGAAGAAGAGGAACCAACAGCTACTACAACGGGTACTACACAACATTCACACTTGCACTGTTGTTCAGTCACTGCTGTGGTGTATATTCAGAACAGTGTGAGCTGGGTGTTGGGTTTCAGTATCCCGACGATACTTATGTTCAGCTCGATCGTGCTTTTCTTTCTCGGGACCAAGTTTTATGTGCACGTTGCACCTGAGGGGAGTATATTTTCTAGCATTGCGCAAGTTTTTGTTGCTGCCTACAAGAAGCGGTGTCTCAACCATCCTAGTGAGGAGCGGTTTTTGTATGATCCGCCGGTTAACAGTGCTTTAGCCTCGAAGCTTCCGCTAACCAACGAATACAGGTAACTAGAACTCACACTTTTTCTCATGTTGTGGACGCAACCATATAGACTTACAAAAAATTAGTAGATCGTAACATTTTATCAGGATTTCAATTCAACCCAAACATTGTCTCTGGTTATCAAGCGCTATGAGAGTTACCACAAAAGTGCCTGATCTATTTTGTCATGTGTTTCATATCCAGCTGCCTATGGTAAGTGCCAACAATGATCATATTTGCAATGTTATATGCGGACTTTGATGATCTGTTTGTTGCTTGTTTATAGGTGTTTGAACAAATCGGCCATAATAGATGGAGGAGACCTCCACAAAGACGGTAATCCTTCGAACAAATGGAGATTATGCAGAATCCAACAAATAGAAGAGGTGAAATGCCTACTAAGAGTCCTACCCATCTGGGCATCAGGCATCATTTGCTTCACTGCCGTTGCACAACAAAGGGACTTTCATAATCTCCCAAGCCCTGGCGATGGACCGACATTTCGGCCCCAACTTCCAAATCCCACCAGGCTCCCTACGCATATTCTCCTTGATCACAATAGGCATCTGGGTGCCGATCTACGACACCTACCTAGTCCCCTACATGAGAAATATCACGAAGCACGAAGAAGGAATCACCCTCCTCCAACGAATAGGCATCGGCCTCATCTTCTCAATCATATCCATGGTCGTGGCCGGACTCATTGAGCAGAAGAGAAGGGACATCCAACTCAATCCACGACGGACATCCTGCAGCACCACTCTCGGCCCTGTGGCTCGCCCCTCAGCTGATCCTGTTAGGCTTCGCCGAGGCCATTAACTTCATCGGGCAAATCGAGTTCTACAACAAGCAGTTTCCTGAGAACCTGAGGAGCATTGCTACCTCTTTGTTCTTCTGCACCATTGCAGGGGCAAATTATTTGAGCAGCTTGATTGTGAGCTTGGTGCATGGGTTGAGTGGAAGAAATGGGAAGCCTGATTGGTTAACAGATGATATTAACCAAGGCAGGATTGATTATTTCTACTACTTGCTTCCTGGTTTAGGGATCATCAATTTTGTGTATTTTGTGATTGCTGCTATGAAATTTAAGTACAAGAAAATTGAGATTGTGGGTGTGTGAAAATATAATGATGTGGAGCTTAGTTTGAGTTAAAATATGGTAGCTTAGTGTATTGTTAAACATATCTCTATGTATTTATGCTTGTAATGATGTAATCCAGATAATTATATTGCCAAGGAGTGAAATTGCCCCTTTAGCTGTTTTACTTATAGAGATATATACTTGAGCTCAATTATGAAAGTTCTTCTCTATGTTCTTGACAAAGTATGAAACATTGTGATAATAGAACCACATACATCATACTTGAATTATTATAAATAAAAAGCCATTAACATTGAGCACTATGTGTATATCACATACCAAAAGAATGGTTAGTTATGCTGATGAAATTCTCACCATAAGATACCATAAAACTTAAAACCAATCTAATCTCCTAAGCCTTGTTGGAAAATGAAAACACAATGAAATAAGACAAAATAAATATTTAAAATGCTATTCATCTTTCATTATTGATATGAGAACCAATTATTTCATCATGTCTTTTACAAACGAATTTTTATATAAATGATATTTTATGACATTGAATTTCAATATAAATCTTTTTATGTGACGATTGGGTGATGAACGAACGTCTGGGGTTAAGAAAAGGACGACGAATGACATTTGAGCGGTTATTATAATCGAAGATTGGGAGGTGGGATGACAGATATAACTCAAGAAATAACGATTAAATAATGATATTAAATTATTTAATTTTAATAGATGAGATTGATAATATCATAATAGGATTGAGAATGATAAAATTTTTGAAGTTTTTGTACATATCGATTTGTCTATATCTATTCTAAACCAATGATTAGATGGAGTGGTATGTTACAAACCATATGGGGAAGTTGTGATAAAAAACTATGAGGAAGTTAGATCGTCATTCATATCCATCATTAACATAATCCACTTCTTTCTTCTATTATAAATAAATTCACTTCCCCTATCTTCACAATTCACTTCTACACCCCTCACCCCACATCACCCTCTGACTTCACCCCATCCCCCCTCGCCGAAACCCTAATCCCCAATCCCCCAATCAATGGCCTCAACCGCCTCCACCTCCGACCTCCCCGCCACCGACTCCGCCGCCGCCGACGGCCCTGTCCTAAATCTAATCAACAAGCGCATCCGAGCACTCCGCAAAAAACTCAACCGAATCCACCAGACCGAAGACTCCCTCTCCCTCGGAAAACCCCTAAACTCCGAACAACAAGACCTCCTCCGCTCCAAACCCTCCGTCCTCGCCCTCCTCGACGAGCTCGAGAAACTCAAATCCCCCCTCTCCCTCGCCCTCAGGGACGAGATCGAGATCGAATTGGCCAAGAATAAAACACAACAACATGATTCAGACGATAAACGACATGAGGAGTCCGAGGATGATAAAAAGGGAAAAGGAGGGGATGAGGAGAGGGATGATGTGGTGATGGATGTGGTGGATTTGTTGTATTTCGGGAGCCTTTTTGATGTGATGCCGCAGAGCGAGTTTACGTCGATGATGCTGACGAGGAGTCACGAGAGAGGGTGTTGCTTGACTTATGATTATGTGACGGATGATGACGCGACCGATGTGTTGGGGGAGCGGGATTTGGATTTGATTGCCGGGTTGAAGGGGTTGCTGGTTTCGAGGCCCATGGATTCGAGTTTGTCTCATAAGGATGCGTTGAGGCGGTGTGTGGAGCATGCGAAGTTGTGGGTTCAGAGGGCTGATCGACCGATTGCCCCTGACTCGGACATTACATGTAGGGAATTGTGATAATTTTTTGCATCATGTGAATTATATGTGTTTGTCATTAGTGGTGATGATTTTGGTGTTGATTGGATTTGTTGTAGATGCTAGATTGAGAGAGAAGCTTGATAAGATAATGTCCTCTGATTATTATACGACCACACCCGAGATGAAGGCTGCTGTTGAGATGGCTGCTGCGGCTGCTGCTGGAAATTTTGGAGCTTTTCAGGTGGGAGGTCATGGATCCATGATGCCTGTTTCAGCTCCTGTTCAAGTGGACGAGTCAACGGGACATTACCAGGATATGGTAAATGAGGCTTAACATTCTTATCTATTGTGACTTGTTCTTGTGGTTATAAGTGTGTTGGTGTTTCCTTTAACTTGTATTTCTACTGTGCTGTGGTTGCACATAATTACATTGCATGGTTTTCTTCAGTTGCCTTGCAATTAAATCCAGAAGCTTTTAATTTACTTCTGGAGATCTGCTAAATTTGCTCACTCAGATAATTTTATAGTTGCTCTTGATATGCTCTGATATTCCAAGTATTTTTTTTTTTCAAGTATTCCACGTAACTTTTTAGACATCTCGAGTGATAGAGGAGCTAGTGCTCTAATGTTCCAGACTTCCAGTATTGAGGATATGTTTGATTTTTGAAAGTATGGTTAGTTAGATGTCGAGACTATTTACTTAATCCTGGGGAAAGCACTTTAGGCTGTGATGAGTGTGTGCGAACTTTGAAATGTCTCTGGAGTATGAGCTTTTTACCTGTGCCTATAGCTGTATGTGGGTAGAGATTCTACAGAACATCTGGACCATGCATACATTATCCTCTGTGTGGAAAATGTTGAGTGACGATTGTCTAGTTATGTATCTGAATTTGATGTGTTTGGAGAGAAAAAAAAATCAGAATAAGGAGAGGTTTACGAGGATTTGAGTCGAATCTTGACTCTTTTTTGGTTTTAAAAAATAAAAATAACTGGCTTAATTATGTTTTCCTTGCATGGTAGACTAGCTAGGTCTAGCGCTATGTGTATCGTATAATGTTTATGCTCTCTTTCTCGAATTATTTTTCTTGGATGACGGTTTCTGTATGATATCATAGTAGTATTTTAAGTTTAATCCTAGTTTCTATTTATACATTCATTAAAAGAAAAAAAAGAAACGTATCCACATAATCCCGTCAAGTGTAGGGTGTGAAGAGGGCATTCCTATAACACAGAGTGATCTACGCAGACCCTACCTGTATTTTTATATAGAAAGATTGTTTTTTTATTTCCTCAGGTATCGAACTTTTAACCTCACGGTTAGAAGGGGAGCAGGTTACCATTGAATTCATTACCAAACTGAAAAATCGGGGATAAATTTTTTCTTTTGTAAGTTGTGGAAGCTAGCTGGGGTCTATAAATCGTTAACCATATTTTCCTTATTTTAAGTAATATTCCTTTAAGGTTGCTGATCTATATTATGCGAGGAAACTATTCTCTAAATGACATTCTGTCTTGGTGGGTTTCTCCATGTCCATTTTCCCGACTTGTCATACTTTATGGATTTGATTTGGTTTCCTTTGGTTTAGCAGAGTAGGGATGCGTAGAAGTTCCTGTAATGAAGTTTTCCATATATTTTTCCTTTTCTAAAGGACTTTTGTAAGTCTAAATTAAGTGGTGAAATTTATTTGGATGTATAGTCATTTGCTTTTTCTGGTTTGGTCATGCTGTTGATCTATTTTGCATATATACGGGATGGTTCGGGCGTCTGATATGGATATGACGGGATATGAGGATACGACAATTTGGATAAAGTTAAAGGATACGGGTAGGACAAGGGTGTATATGCTAATAAATAGTGAAAAAATAGTTAAAAACAAGTCTCAAGTATAATGGAAATAACAAGTCTCAAGTAGAATACTAAAAATGATAAAAAGATATTTAACTTGTTAAAATCATCACAAAAATCTATACTATATACTAAGCAAATGAGGATGATTTTGTCTTCAATTGAGATCTAATCTTGACCGTTTAATTTTTCATCCGATGATTGTGATTAAGTACTAACTAATCAGAAAATTAATATAATTAATAGTCAAATTTAAAAAAGGATTGATTCAATAAAATTTATTGATTAGTCGATGTATTTTGGTTGAATTTTAAGAGGTAAAGTCTTTCAACTCTACCAATAATACTATTTAGTTTAATTTTAACAATGAATAAAAATAAATGAATAAATAATATTCCCTTCGTTTCATGAAAAACGCAACGGATTGACTTTGCATGCGTGTCGATGTAAAGTTTAACATGCGTGCAACGACGATTAAACGTAATTTTTGTAAATTTATCGTGAAACATCAATTATTGTGTAAGTTACGCACTTCAACCTAATATATATTGCAGTACGATCAGACGTGATTTGATATGAAAACGAGACTTGTATTTATGCATATAGAATATTACAAAATACGTATGTGTTCCATTTTTTTGGGACGGAAGGAGTAATATTTTATTTTCAAAATCTTTGACAAAAAAAATGATTCATATCTAATACAACTCTGTCACTACTATATCAGTTAAAAAAATTATATCATGTGTCTCTCTTTTATTGTATGACCAAAAATATTTTTTCCCCTTTTGTCCCGTGCATTATTGTACGGACGAATAGACTAGTAAAAACTATTCAGTATGTGCTTGAAAATATTGTGAGTAGTCATACTACTCACCGAATCCTCGGGATAGTACCTTGGGCTTTGGTAGGTGTGTGTAAAGCTTGGAAATGTCATGGGAGGAGGTTTTCCTGTCCTTACAGCTACATGGAGATGGAGATTCTGCAGAACATTTGGACCCTGGAAATATTCAACGTATTGCAGATGTTATGAGTTTGGATTGTTTAATTATGTAGTACTTGAAATTGATTGTGTAAAAAAATCAGATGTGTCACCACCAGGTAAGATTCCAATTTTGTAGAAGAGCTTTCTAAAATAAACAAAGTGATCGTGTGATCTCATGATGAGAATCAGTTTTTGTCAATAAGGAGGGATATGCAGATTGAGAAGTAGCTGAGATTCCCTGATCAAGATTTTTTGTTTTTCTGTACTTGGAGTGGTGGTTCTAGAATCATGTACGATAGGAGTATCGTCATTGATAGCTTTAGCCCATGATTTTTTATATCTTCAGTCTAAATTGGAAGATTTCATAGAAATTCCTGAGAAGCTTTCAGGTTTCTAGAATCATATAGGGAAGACTTACTGCCATCGAGTACAAGAAATATTTTTTACCAAAAGAAGTGCTGCTTGTTTTATGACTATTAAAATACATTTCTCTTAACAATATACTATGAACATCCTCTGTTATTAATTCCATCTTTTTCATAAATTATGGGATTTGGTAGGGACAGGATCTAGGAAAAATCAGAATGATTTGGGAAGATTCACGAGGCTGTGAGCTGAATTTTGGTTCTTTTGGGTGAAAAAGAAAATATTTGGCTCAATTATTTTTTTTTGCATGGTAGACCAGCAAGGCCTAGCGCTGAATTGAACAGTGTTGATGTTCGCTTGCTCAACCTTTTGTTGATGTTTGGGTGACAAAGCATGCTTTTTTTTTTTCCCTTTTTTTTGTTGGTGAAAATGGAAGGAAGCAATTTTCAGGATGATGGTGAAAAGAAAAGGCTGTTTGGATAGCTTTATTGTAAGTGTGGGTTAGCGTAATGTAACTAGAAGTACTAACTTTTTGGTATCTTCATCAGATTGGTTTGCATTTCACTTATAAATGCTGTCTTTATGGTTTAGTTGGTTGCTTGCATCCTTTTTGGTTCCATCTTGCATGATGGGCCGGAGAAGACATCCATAATTGTATTTTTTGGGAGGGGGGGGGGACCACCTTTGTCTAGATTCTGTCCCCTGTGTTTTGACGAGGTATAATGCTTGATGATTGCATTGTTATCTTCTCAAGCTTTCTTTGTGTGCAATTGGTGATTTCATTTGGATTGTTCTTATCCCTTTTAATGTTTGTTTGTAGATTTTGAAGGATTTTAAATAACTCCAACCTCCTCCTGTAGTAATGAATTAGAAGCTAATATTGTGTTCTTCTCCATGCATGGATATTCAATACAATATGAAGAATTTCTTATTGTTGTTTTTGTGTTTTTTCTGGTCTGATCTTTCTATGCAGTCTATGTTGTGCCGAATGTTTCTCTTTTATTTGATATATCTGGCTTTAGCTGGAGTTGGATCTGTGCGAGAATTACGATCAAATTTACCATTCTCATCTCATTCCATTGCAGCTCTCTGTCTATTAGTTATCCTTTCATCTTGTAGCCATTTTTCTGAAGTTCCTTCAGCTCTTTGTGTTGTACTTTTGGAAGGTTTACTCGGTTTCTGCTTTAAATTGTTTTATCTGATGCCAACACCTGAAATTTCAGGAGGAAAACATTGTGCATTATGAAGACTATGAAACAATGGAGCACCAATCTGATCCAGTGCATGAACTTCCCAAGGTAAGTTCGGAACATAATGTCACTTCAATTAATTTATGTGCAATCGGCCCCCCGTGACTTTATACTTCTATTGTTTGTCAGGATAATTTGGAGACTGAGAAGCCTCTATTGGAGCTCCCAACCCAATCAGATCAAATGAAGCAGCAAGCTGATCTAGAGGATGGTCTGAGGGACATGGAACTGAGGGAGCAACATGCTTCTCGAAGGGCCTATCAGAATCAAAGAGGTGGCCGAGGCAGTATCAATGGAAGGAGGGGTTATACCAATGGTCGTGGAGGTAGGGGTGCCTATCAGAATGGCCGCAATCAGTATTATGATCAGGGTAGTAACTATTATCCAAGAAACTACTACAACAACAGGGGAAGAGGTGGGCGTAGTGCCGGTGGAAACAACTACTACCATCATGGTTCTTCTGTCAATGATGCTGGACACGCCCATGAAGATGGAGGAGTGGTCTCTTAAGTTAAAGCGGGGTAGTTGCAGGAAATCCTGTTTGTCTTTTGAACTGTTCTTGTGGGTGCTGATGAGTACCCCTCCCATTTCATTGTTGACCTGCATTTAGAAGTGCTGTTTCTGAAACCCAGGAAGCGGTTTTTGTGGCAGAGTCGAATGATAATCTTTACTCGATTATGGAAATATAACTTAGACAGTTTGACGTTGTCAATTTGATCTATCGTTGTTGGTACTTGCCCATTGTTTACTTGTGTTGATCTCTGTTACGTTAGTGATAAATGTCGTATTCCTGAGTTGATGATTGAGATACTTGCAAGAAATATTCCTGATTTCTACTACCGGAAGTACGAACATGTCATTTGAAAGCTCGAGTTAAGAAATTTGGTGCCAGGACTCGGCTTCATTAGTGTTGTGTCATCATTTTATGTTTGTCTTTTGGTCTGAATGATCGTTGATTTAAGCATGCTGGCTAATGGAGCCAGTCGTTGGTAACTATACAAGTATCGAACAGATAAAAAGATGTCAAACTCATCAGAACGGTCAGAATAAGTTGATATTATTTTCGATTTCGTCCATTGGTTCCTTTTTGTCCAATGACCTCTTACTTATTGAGCGCCTTGATGAAAACTCGATCTCCTTCGTGTACCAGGAAGTATGTTGAGTACCTAAAGCTCTGTTTCTTGTCACAGTTAAGTTCCATGGAGCGATAAGATGCAACATTTGAATTGGACACCAGACTCAGAGGCAGCATCGTGCATCTCGCATGGTGATCACTGATAAGATGCAACAATTGAACTGGATACCAGACTCAGAGGCAGCGTCGTGCATCTGGCATGGTGATCACAGTGGCGGCCCGCCTACATAAACTACCTTTGTCGATAGGGAGATGTGAGGCTACCAGCCAAGTAGTTCAACCGGCCGAGAGTCACTGCCTGCCTTCTTCTCTTCTGTTTCATCCGATTGTGACTCATGCACGACGATCACTGTGGCGGAGGGCAAATTGCAATGCACTCATCCGCAAAACACTTTTCCAATACAACCACCAGACTTTTTGTCTTGATTGTCGTCGAATCTGTGCTGAGAGATAAGAGGTGGCGCCTTTTCGCGTCAGTGACAAATTACTAACTAACTTGCTCAAATATGTCACGAAACCGCTGTCCTACACGTTCCTGCAATTTGCTTCATCAACTTTGATTCAAAGTAAACAACTTTCATTGCACCTTTTCATTCATACTCGCACTTCAATTAGATGATGTGCGATGGCACGAAGACATAGATTTGTTGCGATTTTCGAAAAAAACAGGGTGATGGATTTCTTAAGTCGATTTGATAAGCAACCCCAGCTTACCCGTTCAGTACTTCATGATGTATTCTTAACCGTTTGGACCATTACCCGTTAACTAGTTCGCGGCTGCTACAATGACTACCACCAGTCATATGGACCTGTCTGAAAAATATTCGAAGGCGAAGTACTTTCGAAGTTCATGATGTTTAGATCGAAACTCATTCAGTATACTTTATTTTGGAATCCAGACTTTCGGTTGTTGGGATTCGATTTTGCAATGTGACGGAGTTGCAAACGAAAACTAGATACTCCATTAACGACATCTCTAGACCTATTCGAGAGCAACAGTCGTAAGCATCCAAGTGGAAAGGATAAAGTAGCAGTCAGATAGATGGAGTCGTGTTCTGGACACCAGGACTTTCAGGACACCAGGACTTTCACTTTCTAATAGTAGTTACAAGCTTGACATGAACAATGTCGATTTAGTGTTCTCTTTTGAGACGCATAACATGAGCATCAATACCGCAAATGGCCTTTTTCTTTTGCTTTGGATCACTAATGGAAGACAATATCAAACCAAATTGGGCAAGAATCAGTTTCGCTTTATAAAACCTTTAGCACGATTTTTTCATGCAGAAACAACTATAAGAAGACCTAAATTTCCTGATCAAGAAACCAATATCAGACCAGAGCTTGAGTTGTTAGGTCTCAAGCAAAGACATATATCGGGAAAAGTTCAATAAGATGGGATCTAACATGTCTACATTGCCTGAGAGGAGATCAGTGTTCCCTTCGCCGATGTCACCTAAAACTAATAACATGATTTCCACCTTCAAGGAGAAGAAAGTGGGGCAGCAGACGACAGTTTCACCAAAGGCTTCTCGTGTCATTGCCTTTCACTCATCAGCGCGATGGAGAGCTTATTTTGAATCCTCAAAGCAAACCAACAAGCTGGTAAGTTCATATCGTCAAATACAACAGTCTAGTATAGTTCATGACCATAGTAATTTGTACTACAAATATGTTTTGCTGAAAAGGCCAAACGGGTACATTCTGTGTAGATTGTGTTGGATTTCACTGCTACGTGGTGCGGACCTTGCCGCTACATGGATCCGACGATCACTGAGTTCGCAGACAAATATACAGACGTCGACTTTGTCAAGATTGACGTCGATGAACTAATGGTATTGCTTTGCTCGCTTTACTGGCCAAATCATCTAGCATATGGCTCTAATAAACATTGCTTTCCAGCCTACGCTACACCGGGATTCTGTCCTGCCCCTAGTCGGTCCTAAAACAGGACGAAATCTGTGTTTTACATACATTAGAGGGCCTTCGGAATTTTGATAGAACTGATTCCACAATCTGATGGTCTTAGTCCCTCGAACCATTACTCTTATGGGTTTAATCCACGAAGTTGATGATATTATTCCCCAATGCTTCATAGTAAGAATTGTAACTAGAGATGAAAAGTTCACTTTAGACGCGTATGAACGACCCCTGGTCGGCTAAGCTAATCGTTGAACTTACTTTAAAAAAAATAAGAAGGCCAAGAGAATCAGGTCGCATGGCCATCTCACAGCAAGAGACTAAAGTATTGGAAGAAAGCATCAAATCTTCTAGAGTACTTGATTAATTAGATGGTTTATGCACAGACCAAACCTTTTTGGACTGTGGCCGTGATTGATGGTGAAGAATGTGCTTAATACATTGAACCTTTAAAAACAAATTGTAACCTCAATCATGATCACGTGCTACGACGACCATAATGGAAGAAATTCCAGACATAGGAAATTTATGTCTGAGGGTAAACGATTAGCTTTTCATTAGTGTAACCAATGTCATTTCCCTTGAAGCTAACGCGTTTGCACGTATATGGATCAATAGGATGTGGCACGAGAGTTCGGAGTACAAGTGATGCCGACCTTCTTGCTGATGAAGAACGGAAGAGAGGTTGACAAGGTTGTCGGGGCCAAGAAAGAAGACCTCAGGTGCAAGATAGAGCGACACAGAGTTTCGCATAATTAAGTAAACTCAGATGAGTAATGCTGCATTCCCTGCTATGGCGTATTCTATTTATCAGGTTCCAGAGTGTCTAATAGTCGTCCATTATGTATCATCCACCATGTATCATCCACCGGCACAACTATTGTCTGAAATAAACTGCCTTGTGGCTATACATTTTGTCGCGAAACACAAGCAAGAAAGATCAGGCAAGAACATGAATTAAAGTTCAGGTATGTACTAAAATGCGATCAGGCAAAAAAAAACAAGCTACAAAAGTTGCAGACAGAGATCACATCTTTTCCGACAAGATAACTCAAATATACAAACACACACCAAATCAATATTAAACCAAACGTTTACAAACTTGGTAATCGTGGCAGCTGAAGTAGAGATGCCAATAATAAATTCATCTGGTGCTATGGTTAACACCAGAAACTTACCAAACAGCCTAGTATGCACAACATTCAAGGATCAAAAATTACCAAAGAGAAAGAGCGTAATACCATTTACATTCGTTTTGTTAGCACTAAAACTTGCTAATGCTGCTCCGGACCTCGAACACCCATCAGGAGGTTCTTCCCAGTACCCGCTTCAGATCAGATTTCTGAGCCGCTGAGAGCCTAGATGGAAACTTGACATCGAACTTGATCCTCAGATCTCCTCTCTTCTTGGGGTCCTTGGACAGGGGCATTCCTTCTCCGACAATCACGACTTCATGACCAGGTTTGACGATATCAGATACGTCAGTGGTCAAATCCCTTCCATCCAATGTGGTAATGGTGAGTGTCTTTCCGGTGAGAGCTTCCAGCAAAGAGATCTTCTGGTTCACTATCAGATCATTTCCACTTCTCTTGAAAACAGGATGCGGCTTCACGTCGATCACGAATACTATGTCTCCTGGCATCAGTCCAGGCTCATGGTGTCCTTTCCCCGGGAAAGTGATTCGAGTACCTTTCTTCCAGCCAGGTTCAACATCAACAGCCAATACCTCCGCCACAGTAGCTGGGTTGCTGCAGAGGGACCAATGCCATAATTGGTCATGGAATCAAAATAAAATACTTTACAGGATAAGAGCTTAGTAGATAACAAGACTAGGTCGATGATGTTGCTTATTAGAAATATAGGTAAATAACCACAAACCATTTCGAACTTCTTTCTATCAACATAAAACATTCAAGAAAAGAACTAAAACCTACATATATTGCAGTATATTTGGAGTCACTATAATGTTGACTGACATATTATCGAGGTTTTGCATATATGATTTCTCCAACTCAAATGCAAGAGAGGTCTAACAAAGGCAAGTTCACATAGCAAAATGGTAATCAGAGTAAGCCCCAAACAGCCAAGATTTTGTAAGAATGTCTTTGATCTAGTCAATACCCCAAGACCTGTAAATGCTCAACGCAGCCCTTATCGAGAGCAAGAGCGAGCTGGTTTATCAGAGCCAGTGGATACAAACCTCCCCTTGAACATTTGATCGAGCCACGCACAGCCCAGCAGAGCTTAGGCTACCAGACTAACATAAACATAGCTAACTTGCATCCCGATTCACTCGACCGAGTAAGTTAGACCTGTTTCTGTGCCATTTATCACCATTCATCCTCTTCCTCGAATCCTAACGATGACTAATTGGCTAAACTATTCACTTATCATCAACATCATCTTCATATAACAGACATGATTCTAATCACACCAAAAGCTTAAGACACCACCATGGTTCCCATCACAACTTTCAAACGCAACCAGACACAGCAGAAATCACAAAAAAAAAAATCCCAAAATTAAAATGCCACGAGCGGTTGATTTTGCAGCCATTTCTAAGCACTATCTCACTCATCTCTTGATTTTGGGCAGTCATCACCATCCCACCCGAAACCAACGAAAGATCAACAGATATGAGTTACAATTTCCAAACAACCGCACAAGAGAGATGCACAAGAGTGAAAGGATTTCTCAACCCTGAATAACCGTACACAAAAAAAACCCCCCAACCAAACCCAATCAATCTCAAACAATCAAACCCCAAAAAACCCAAAAACCCACAACAACCACCCAAATATCCCTTCGTCAGGTGAGGACGGGATACGCAGTCTTACCCCTATTGCGAATAACTGAGAGACGAAAACCCGAAAACACCAAAATCACTCACCCATAATTATCAAGCACGGTCCTGGAAATCTTCATCTTCTTCCTACACCCACCAAACAACTCCTCCAACCCACACGCCAACACAATCTCCAACTCCTTCGCTTTCCCTCCCACCACCCCTTCAAACCCATCCACCCACCTCCTCTCTTCCGCCGTCTCCGCCGCCTCCTCGAACCCTACACCGGCCCCACCAGCAAACCTGAGCCCGTCTTCTCCATACCTATCATAGATCTGCCGTTTCTTGGGATCGATCAACACATCGTACGCCTCGCAGATCTGCTTGAACTTGGTCTCCGCCAAGGGACGCGACGAGGGCGGGTTCTTGTCCGGGTGCCACTTCATCACTAGCCTCTTGTACGATCTCCGAAGCTCCTCGTCGGAAGCCGATGGGGTCACCTTGAGGATGTCGTAGTAATCCACAACCATATTGATGTTGTTAGTATTATAAATCTATGTATCTTTGCTGGTATTGTGATTATCTGTGCGTTCTCCGGTGATGGAGGAGGCGGCGGATGAGTGGAGTGGGGTAATCGAGGGTGGTGGTTGGTGACGTGAGGGGCTTTTATTGAAGAGGAGAGGAGTGACGTGGAAGAATGGGATTGGGTGGTGGGTTTTCTGTTTTTGTTAGAATTGCAATTATTTTCGTGTAGGGGTGAGGGGAAGTTGGTACATGGAGAACGTGCAGCTGAGTTATTAATACTCCTCCGTTAGCATAATAAAAAAAACGTATCGGTTCGATATATATATATATTTATGTAAATTTTGAATTTTTATAAAATTTGAAGATAAAGAAATATTTTTAAAAAATAATAATAAGATTATTATAATAATTATGAGAGAAGATAGTAAGTCTAGTGTAACAGATTAGATTGATATGATATTTTTTTATTTTAAAGATTACTAAATAAGATATATTATTTATATTTTGAAACGATATAATTAGACATATGAAACTTATATTATGGAACGCATGGAGTATCAGTTTTTATTACTTCTTTCCTCTCAAAAGAATTAGAATGGTCTGATATAACATGATAATTTATATATGTGTTGTTTTTTACTGTAAAAATTAATTTATTTTTTAATTTGTGTGAGTAAAAGAAGTGAGAAGAAAAAAAATAAGGATAAAAAGTAATGAGATGGATTGATATGATATAAACTACTCCCTCCGTCTTATAAATTTTGCATCATTTTGACTTTGTATTTGTCACGATACAAAGTGTGATATGCATAAATGACGATCAAACGTAAATTTTTATAAATTTATCATGAAAAATCAATGTTTGTTTAAGTTACGTACTTTAACATAATATATGTTACGGGACGATCATGGACGATTTGATATGAAAACAAAATTTATATTTATGTATATAAAATAATAAAAAAATACTATGTAGGGCAGAGGGAATACATAGCATGAATATTTTGATATTTTTATAATAAAATAATTATAATTTAATTGGGACATTCTAGTTTAATAGTAAATATTATACTCCTCCTTCTATCTATACTATAAACAACGATTTGATCCGACAAACGAATTTGTATATATGTTGAATTTATGCGAAATTGGATGAAGAAGTACCCCCTCCATTCCATATTATTTCTTCATCAAAATTTATACAAGATTCAATACATATAAATTCATATATCATATTAAATCATGTTTTATATTTTGAAATGGATGGAATAAAAGGGAAGCCCTATCATGGGTTGTTCTTCTCGCTTCCACTCCTATAGTCCTACTGTTGCTTTTTTGGTTTGATATTCTAGCAACTGTGGTAGCTTTTCTATTTATAAAAAAAAATTATTTTAGAATCAATGATTCCAAACTGATTAATTGAGTAGAGAGTTGTGTAGAAAGATAGAGATGTGCTAATGGCCTTCTCGTTATCGATAATAACCCAAAATATGAATTGATCGTGATAGGTTACCCATAGATAGTCGATTATCCATAACAGGAATGCAACGCATACCGAATTTAGCCATTTCAGTGTCAAAACTTCGTTAATTTTGGCTAAAAGGTTGGCCATATATCATTTTCAAAGACATGAACACATGCGCATGATCGACATGGGATATATTTATTGATCCTCAATATATATAGAGAGGGGTCAATACATTACACAATGCTCCACACTTGTACATTAGAATCCATTTTGGTTCACACAAACGCACAAGGAAAGGACCCCCTTGCAGTGTTTCCCTACATTTTTATGTAGAATGAGAATATGTTCACGTGCCTCTAGTGGGCAACATATCATGTCATAATCGAACACTGTATCATATAAAATGTGGACAGTGTCTGAATATTTATCGAGGACGTGTACGTGTCTCAAGATTGTATATCTAAAAAATAAAAAATTCAAATTAATAATAAAAGGTTCATTAATATACATCTAACATCTGTCTGTTTGAGGCATGGCCGACATCTTACTCCTACGTCATGAGCTTAGTACACCACGACCGTTTAAGAATTTGGTTCTTTAACATTATTTGATACTTCAAGTATTGATGAGATATGTTGCGATCAATTTGAAACAATAACTGGTAAGTTTGTTATTCCAGTTTCATAAAAGTTACATCATTTGTATTATTTGAATATCTAATAAATATTACAATATTTTGTTATTTTAAATTTTTTTCTATAAAACTATCAAAATATCAATACTTTTTATTTTATACTCGCCCTCCCATAATAAATGCAATACTTTTTTTTATATCTCATAATAATTACAATACTGTTATAAAGTTTTTATCTAAAACAAATATATCACTATCAATCAAACTCAGTTACAATACATCAAATATCTCCTCTCATAACTCACACAGTAAATCTAATTATTAGTAAAAAAATATTATTTCTTCATTAAATTTGACCAAAATTTAATACAGATAAAATCTCATATCGATCGATTCGTTGTATTTATTATGAGACGATTCGTTGTATTTATTATGAGACGGGATAGTATCATGTAACTCATCTAACTACTTTTCTCCTTTTCTTTTTTTTTATTCCTTTCTCTCTCATAACCATAAGATAAAAATTTCACTACTCATAAAATCAACATGTATAAATTAAATCAAATTGTTTACTTTCTCCGTTTTATAATATAGATAATGATTTAATTCGGTATGTGGATTTATATGTGTGTTCAATTTGTATAGAATTTGATAAAAAAAGAATATTTTTTTAATAATAACGAGATATATTATAACAGTTATGAGAGAAAATAGTTGATATATTATAATAAATTATGATTGTTTTTATGTCTTTTCATATGAAAAAAATTACTAAATATAATATTATATATATATTAAAATAATTCAAATGAATAAATATTATTTATATTATACAAAATATGGAGTAGTTTTTATGGATATTAGGGAGTACTTTGTTTCATATTTTAGGAAAATATCTAGAGATTGTGGAGGAAATCCAATTATGTTCGAAGATGAATGGACACGAGAAATGGGGGTTGATATGATATGGAAGGAGGTGGTGAGAACATTGCAACAATTTGGTCAGATATGAGTTGATGTTATGCAAGTGGCATGCACAAGTGATGAGCAGACCCCTAACTTCATAAAAACTGGTTTTGAATATAAAAATATAAATTTATTTATTTTTAACTTTTTTAAAAAATAATTTTATAATTTTTTTAATTATATTCACATTTTGAATAATTTTATACTGAATAAAGTATATATAGTTATTCATTTATTATATTAAAATAAAAATAAATATCATCAAATAATCCTCAATATTATTATAAGCAATTTTTATCATTTTTAAACCTAAATAATAAGTATTCATTCTTTTTTTATCGATGAAAAAAAGATTTAAAAAACATGATCATTAACCAATATATTTCAATGTTAGAAAAAAAAAAGAAAGACTAATTAAATAAATTTCACTTAATTTTCTAACGAAGTAATTCTATTTTGAGATTATATTACTTTATGGACTAACTCATTCAAGTTACAATAAATTAAATCATGAATTATTGTTGTTGTTTTTTTTCCCTTTCCACTTAACACGTGTCACATCAATATAATATTACACAAGAAAAAATAGTGTCATTATACTAAAATAAATTAATTTTTCATAAAAAAATATGACGCGTTATTAACTTGGTTATAAAAAAAACCAAAATTTTGATATCTAGAAATACAAACCTTCTCTTATATATATTTATAAAATAAATTCTTTGGTATTGATATAATAAAAAAAGACCAAAATAGTTCCACCGTAAAATTATCTTAATTCTTGTATTAACACATGATTAAAGTGATAAACGAGATAAATGATGAGTTTGTGTTTTTTTTATATATGTACATCAATGGAACATATTCAAGAAAAAATAAAATATCATTATAAATCAAATAGACGAATAAATGAAAAATAAAAATAAAATCATCATAAATTAATTAGATTGAATAAAATCATAAATATGTAATATTATAATTAATATAAAAATAATCAAATTTTAAATTTTAATATAAATAAAATAAAATTATATATATATTGATATCGATCAAAGTTCTATTCATCGATTATTAGTAATCATTTAGTCAAAATCATGATCAAAGATTATATATATATATATATATATGTCACTTCATTTTATCCGTGGATTACTCTTGATCGTGTAATATTTTTAAGCCGAAACACATCATTGTCATCAACTCGATTGATCGGATTGGATTATAGTACTGTTTGGTACTGACATAAGGGCAATATAAGTATGCAACTGAATTTAAATCTCTGCCCCGGCGGCCCCCACGATTATATCTGTCCAATAATTTTGTCGTGACACTTTAGGTGAGTGAGATATGCTCGATGATCGTGCACATCGTTTTTCACAGCACAAGTGTCATTTAAATAACTTTCGAAAGGGAAAAAAAGGTGCTTTTGCTGGAAACATCGTTTTTGATTTTGAATGTTTTGTGGTTCTTGACCGATAATGCTTTTATGTAGTATCTCTTCGTTTTATTAAAAATATAATATTTTAATTTGAATAAAAAAATTATGAATATATTGAATTTTATAAAAATAATTAACTGAAATGATAAAAAAAAAATAAAATCAGTTGATACGATATAAAATACTTCATTTGTTTCAAATATATGCATCATTTTAATTCGGGATAGAGTTTTATGTGTAAATTGAATTTTGATTGATTTAATTATAAAATCAATATTTTGTTATGATAGTGGGATTTATTGCATAAGTTTTGACAGGAGATTAGTATAATGTGCTGTAACGATATGATATTTTATGTAATAAAAATTTATCAAATTAAGTGTGTTGTATATATTTTGGGATGAGTCAATAAAAAAAAAAACATCGCATTGAATTCGGGAAGAAGGGAGTAAAAAATTAGGATATTTTGATAAGTCTGTAAAAAAAATTTAAATATAAAAGTGTTGCATCTTTTATGGGACATTCAAATAAAAAAAATGTTATATTTTTTGTGAGACTGAGATAGTACTAAAATTACTCCCTCCGTCCCTATTAATCAAAACGTATTTCTTTTTTGTTGTTCTTTTTAACATTTTAACATAAAAGATATCAAATTAATCTCATATGTTATAGTATATCTATTAACTTATTTTTTTGATTATTATAATAAACTTTATTATCATAAAAAAATTATTTTTATCAAAATTCATATAAAGTTTATACACACAAAAATTTACGTATCGGGTCAAAATATTTCCGTTAATATTAGGACGGAGTATGATAATTTTTAGAAAGAAACAGTTACTCCTTTGGTTCCATAATGATCGCAATCATTCGATTTGCGAATGATAATTTTTGTGACGAGTTGAATTTGGTGTTTTTTTTTAACAAATCACCTTCTGTCTATGTGGATTTGTAAAGGGTGAAGATCCTTGAACTATTGCACCGATGAACACACTACTCATACGAAGTACGAAGGGTGCTAATCACCCTCCATCTCAACCCCTTTCATTATTCTCCTCCATTTTGTACAGCGGTGAGATAGGGAGATAATTAGAAATATGCTACTAATATCATCATGACGTTATCTCCAAATTGGTGTGCTAATATGAAAGCAAAGATATCATAGTAAGCTGACCATTTAATGACAAACAAAAAACATTTTGATAAGAGAACAGAGAAAAATTGTGAAAGAAAGGAAACGGAGTAAGAGTGTTTTTGTAAGGTATTGAATTTTGTTTTTTGTTTTTTATTTTATTGATGGATGAAACAGAATTGTTTGATATCATTTTTGTTTTATGTTATCTATTTCTTAAACGGATGAAACATAAAAAAAAAAAAAAATTTCTATTTCTGTTTTTTCTTTCATCAAAGTAAGGTATAGTATCTAAAATTTCTTTTAAAAAAATCATTTAATTCAAAAAAATAATTTTAATTTTTGTTACCGATCCTCTGTATCTGTTCCGGATTTAGATTTCTGCCGTTCTAACAGTATTACCAAACCTTTTTCTCTTTGTTGGCTTTTGACTTGGTTAAGTTCGTAACTTCAATTTTGGCCCTAAAGTGTTGGGGATGAAGGCCGAAAGAATGCTTTTCCTTTGATGTTGGTTCACCTTATCCTTTCGACTTCAGCGGAGCTAAGCTAAGTTGTTGATAGACTTTGCTTAAACTGCTCAGTTTGAACACTTTGGCCGCACACTAACCGCCTTTGTCAAGAGATTTAAGCACAAAGTTATGGATCAAACAAGACACGACTAAGATACATAACATTATACATAACTAAAGTTTTGGTATAATTGATTCTTTAACACGTATTGTACACATTAAACATATACAAACACAAAAGTTGACCTTTTTTCTAAAGAGAAAAGATTCGAACTGAGCAACATAAAGGCATTGCTTTATACCCTTTTGCTGACAGGAGGAAAAGAACAACAAATGACTTCAAAGAAACAGCATGCAGTGGATGAGCATTATGTGTCTAATTGAGTCATCTTTCCATGGTAGGTCCTCAACATACGCGTAGGAGTTAAAGAACTCAAAAAGAGTATTCTTTGTTCTTAGAAAAAAATGGTGAGAAAATGGCTGAACATATCCTTATAACAAGTTGCAAGAGAAGAGTGAAGATTAAGTGACTCATGACTTCGGCTTCAGACGATGGTTAATAAACTTGAACACTGACGTTTCTTGCGTTCATAGCCATGGATCTGAATACAAGCAGCTTCAGAAAGGATATATAGGGCTATTTTTGTTTCGCCGAGGGCCGAGAACCTTATTCATGTGACTTACACAGCTGTGTGTGCCTGAATCCTGAATCTAAATATGAACAAGCTGGTGTAGGCAAGGCATCCCTCATGTTACCATGTATCTGGAATAGTGGGCGACTCACCCGAAAGAAAACCAGGCATGGTTGAGTTATGATCAATGTGGGTGTCTCCATGAACCACACTAACCTGTTGACAATGAAAACATATCAGGTTGCAGGTTTAAGTAGTAGCCACAATCAAAGAGGAGTGCAAATACAACTATATCATCTAAACCAGCTTGTCTGTTCTTCCAACTTATGTCTCAAGCCTAGACAATCTCCCCCAGCATGAATGACTGCTCACGCATGGACAGCTTTCATTATATTTACCATGACCCTTGGCAACAATGTACGGAGTAATAGATAAATTTAGCATCAGGTTAGCTAGGACCAGAATAGATTGACTGATCATTAGAAGGCGAATTCACGGGATAACCACAGAATTTTATCGATGAAGAAAAAGTAATTTGATAATACCTCTTCAATCCGGAATCTATTTATCCCAAGATACTTGGAGTTAAGACTCCAAACTCAATGAGTCCGAACGGATAGCTTGCTGTGTCTGAAATAGACTCCCGATCTTCTTACCATCATGGTGACTCCAGTGAATTGTGCCTAGCCCAATATCAGCATAAAAAGTCCATTCCTGTCCATGAAGCTTGTTATGGAACTTGTTTGTGAAGGATATGCTGGAGTCTCGACTCCATACATCAAGCACGGTTAGATTCAGCTCACCTGAATTTTACTAGTCCAAAAGTTATTGGAAAAGTTTCTAGACTAAGTGCTGAGTAATGTAAAGCGGAAGAAACATGATGCCAGTCAGCCGGAACGCATGCCCGGTACCTTCTTTGTAGTTAGCACTTAGCTGGTTTATAACCCAAAACTGAAGGCTACATTGCTAAGGCAGTTCAAGGTGATTACACTGCTGATCGAGGACAAAGAAACAGGTAACTTAGTTAGTGTATTTCCTTACCTTCAATATTGAGCTGGCAATTTAGCTATTCGGACCTGGCAAATGGACTGCAAATAGCATGTCCACAATCTGAATATTTATTCGGGCGAATAATTTGGTTGAAGCGGGGGTTAACCTGCTCAGAATTTAGGTTAATCTTATCTGAAACAGACAATCTTCTCGAAGAATTAACATGACAAATGAAAATGTGGTCCGATCCTAGAATACTAATCACACTTCCTGTACTGCTGAAAGTGCAAATATGGGAAGATCTAAGCATGTATTGGTCCCATTTCTCATGCAAATGTCGAGGTTGTGTGACTTCCTATATAATGCAATTGATCATGAACTTACAGCATACTCAACGACAAGTCTGTCACGACATCAAAGGGGTGAATTCAGAATACAATGTTGTTCAAATTCTAGAAATGGCTTGCAATGTTTACCATTATTAAACTATCGTCATTCCGAGCTTTCGTTTGTTCATCATTTCTCTAGCACAAGATACTAGGGTTGCTATGGATTGAATAAGCACATTGTAGTGTTGGGTAGAAACCTGAAGAAGAAGTAGAATTGAAATTTTTTGTTACAATCAAGATCCGTATATTTTCGTTACTATTAAATTACTGTTACTAACCTAAGAGGGTTAAATATGACATTACCAATATAACATCAATAAAAAAAAAATTAAATAACACAAATAAAAAAGACTAAGATGTGGAAACCCTTACGAAAGAAAACCACGGGTGGTCGTCGACAACGAATAAATCCACTAGTCAAACAAGAAGATAAAAAAGGACTACATTGATCACCAAGAGCATAACAATAAGGGATATAGAAATGATGTACTTCTAAAATGAATCTCTTAAACTCTCCTAAATGTGTTAAACCTTCTAAGATATGTGCAAACACTTATGTTTGTGCACCTTTGCTCCCTTTGGTCTCACTTTAGTGTGTTATATGGGCAAACAAAGGTGAAGTAAGTACACAGACCAAACAAAAATGAGGAAGGAAACACGCTGAAGGACAGGACCACGCGGGAAAGGACCAGCTTGGATAACTTGAGACACATGTCAAACAAATCTCCATCTCGACTCAAGTTATCAACTCATACCTCATCAAGATCTTCTCTATCATTGAACAACCTCCACCTAGATTTTAGGAAAAACCTAGCCGTGCTCCTCCACTCTTAAGAGCTTCACGCAATGATGAAATTTTAACACAAAAATTGATTTTGTCAACATATCTGCTGGATTCTCTGCAGTAGCAATCTTGATCACCTTGGCATCCTTAACGTCCCGAACAACATAATATCGGATGTCAGTGTGCTTAGTCCTCTTATTATGCATCTGATCACGGGTCAAGTGCACGACTGATGAACTGTTACAATAAAACAATTATAATCTCTTGCTTCAAATCTAAGTCTGATGCAACAGCCATGAACTTAGCCTCTCTAATACTCAAAGCTATAATATCCTGCAAACTTGTCTTCCTAAAAACTAGCCCAGCACAGAAAGTGAATACATACTCTGTAAGTAACCTCCGACAATCCAAATCTTAAGCATAGTCTAAAATCTGAGAACCCCTGAACATTGTCGTTGCCTCCACCTCACCTTGCGTCATAGACGAGACTTAATCCCGATGAACTCTTAGGATATCTAAGGATCCATTTCAGGTCTCTCAGTGCCCTCTATCAGGTCTGTCCATATAACGACTGACTACTGACACTGCCTACGATAAATCGGGTCGAGTGCATACCATAATATACATCAGGGAACTAACTGCACTCGCATACGGCACTGAGACCATATTCTTCACCTCGTCCTTAGTCTTCGGTGAGAGGTTCAAATATAGCTTGAAGTGCACTGTCAAGGGAGTAGAAACAGGTTTGACATATTTCATACCAAATCGATCTAAAACCTTCTCAATATACTTTTTCTGAATCAAGCTTAAAATCTCATGCTTTTTATCCCGCTCGATCTCCATGCCCAAGATCTTTTTTGTTAGGCCGAGATCCTTCATATCAAACTCACTGCTGAGTTACGTCTTTAACCTATCAATAGTCCTTTTGGTTTTTTCAGCGATTAACATATCTTCCACATTGAGCAAAAGATATACGTGACTTTCATCAGGTTGTTGTTGATGATACACACACTAATCGTACGGGCTCCATGAATCCAATGCTCGTCATGAAGGTGTCAAACCTATGATACCATTATTAGGATGACTGTTTCAACCCGTATAATGATCTCTTCAAAAGACAAACTCGGTCTTCCATTCCTGGCAATGAAAAACTCTCTAGTTGGCGTATATAGATCACCTCTTCTAGCTTATCGTGTAAGAACGTTGTTTTCACATCTATTTACTCAAGTTCAAGATCGAACCTAGCAACTAATGCTAGAAAAACTCGAATAGAATTATGTGTGACTATAGGTGAAAAGACTTCAGGGTATTTAATACCTTCTTTCTGAGTGAAACCCTTGGTCATCGATTTGGCCTTGAATCTCTCCTCATCATCATCGCCTGCTTTCTTTTTTTTGAACACCAATTTGCTTCGGTAAGTGAACTAGAGTCGAAGTGTTGTTCTTATGGAGAGACTCTAGTTTCTCTTCCATAGCTGCAATCTATTGGGCACATTCTGAACTAGCGACGGCTTTCCGAAATGACAAAGGCTCATTCTCAACTGTCTTGCTAACTATATGTATATATCTTACCAAATTTGAATAGCTGTATCTAACTGGGGATCTAATCTCTTGTCGACTTCTATCACAGCTAAGTTAAACTGCTATAGAATGGGTCTCCCCTGGAGTGGATCTGGTACTAATGGCTCCATTTATGGATCTTCTGCTTCTTGTTGAAATGGCTATAAAATATCAATGGGGATGTTGGGATCTGAGGATTCCCCATTCTAATGCTCCACCTTAAATATCAATTTTTCGGCTACTCGTGTCTGCTCCACCTGTTGCTAAGTACTCCTCTGTTGCTCAGCTTTCTTGGCTAACATTGACTCCTTATCAAATCTCAACTGATGACGATCCCAGGTGATGATGGATCAATAGAGTATAATCTCTACCCCTTTACACGTGACTGATATCTAAGTAAGATGGCCTTCTTGGTCTTAGGTTGTAACTTTCCTTCACTCACATGATAGTATGTAAGCCAACTGAAAATACGAAGATTGGAATAATCAGCGGGCTTACCAGACAAAGCCTCATAAACTATCTTCATAGATAACACTAAGGAAGGTGGCCTGTTTACCTGATAACAGGCTGTCATAACAACTTCAGCCCAAAAACGCTCCTTCAGCCTGGCCCCAATCAACATGTACTGAGCTCGCTCAATGAGCTACCGATTCATGCGCCCTGCTTTCCCATTCTGCTGAGGTGTGTATGTGAGAGTGCTGTGCCTCATAATGCCTTTGTCCTTGCAGAACTCCTGAAATTGCTTGTTCGTAAATTTCATCCCGTTGTCGGTTTGAAATATCTTGATCTATCTTTCAGTCTGTGTCTTAATAACCTTCAACCACTCCTTGAAGGTCTTAAATACCTTCGATTTCTCTTTTAGAAAATATATCCAGACATAACGGGAGTAATCATCGATAAAGGTAAAAAAAAATACATTTTATCTCCCATCGAAGCATGGAGAGATGGCCCCTCAAATATGAGTGTATGTAGTAGAGTGTCCTCTTCGTCTTGTGCACTGCACCACCAAAGGATACTCTCTTCTACTTGTCGACGACACAACCCTCGCAGAACCCGAGTTCCTATGTCTTCACACCTCCAAGCAAGCCAGTCAAACTCAGAACATCCATCCCTTATTTCCCATATGCCCAGGCCGCATATGCCACAACTTCATCTCAAAACTAGCCTCACCATCACGGACTGATAAAGAGGTTGCAACAGCTACAACTCCATCCCACGTAACGTCGATCATGGAGTACAATCGAGCATGAAGTCTGGCCTTCATAGTCACCATATGGTTCTCCTTGACTTTCATGTCCCCATCTTGAGAATGACAAGAACTTCTTTCACAATCTAGAGAACCCAAAGAGATAAGATTCCGTCTCACCGTTGGAACAAAACGAACATCTTTCAATGTCTCCACAATACCGTCCCACATCCGAATGCGAATATTTCCCACTTCGAGAATCTTACATGCAGCATTGTCGTCCATAAGAACTATGCCACAATCGAACTCAGAAAATTTGGCGAACCACTCCCGATATAGATAAATGTGATAGTTGCAACCGAAATCCATCACCCACTCTGAAATAGAAACGATCAAGTACTCCACGGCGTATGTAAGAACGGTCGAGACGGTCTGAGTCTCAACAATACCAACAACTGGGGCTTTCTTCTTCTTCTACTTGTTCTTCAGCTTAGGGCATTCGCCCCTTCAATGTCCCTTCTGATGATAATAGCGACAAAGGTCGGACTTCTTTGAACTGCTACTTTTTGATCTGTCATTGAACTTATCCTTTTTTGTCTTCGATTTTGTCTCCCTCTAATGAATAGCCCATCATTAAAGCTCGATGACCTAGACGACTCCGAGAGTTGGTGTCTCAGCTGGCTACTGTTAAAAAACGTCTTCACATCTTCCAGTGAAAAGGAATCCCTACTGTGAATTATAGTAATCACAAAGGCCTCCAAGCTGCTAGGGAGAGAGCACAACAAAATCAGCATTGTTTCTTCATTGTCAATGGTGACTCCAACATTTTTCAGACGAGTAAGGATAATCTGAAACTCAGTCAAATGCCTTTCTATTGAGATAGTCGAATCCTTCATTTTGAAGGAATGAAAACGTTGTCTCAAGTACAAAAGAAAAGCAACAAATTTTCTTATATATAAGATAGACAACTAATCCCAAAAAATCTTGGCAGTCTTCTCCTCCAAAACGTTCTGACTAACGTCATCAGACAAGCATAGTTGTAAACCAGTGCGTGTCTTTTTTTTAATCCATTTTCATCTTATATTTCGCTTTCATTTCTTGTGGTATTTTATTAATCCTTTTTAGAACCTCTTCGATTCTTTTCTTGGGTTAATAAATCAACGACTTTGACTCTCCAAAATTATTTGTGTCATCAAATTTTTTTATGCTAAATTTCATTGGTGTCATAATTTTTTTTAACTCACGGTAAATAAATCAAGACAATAAAAAATCCAATGGACCTAATTAAATCCCAAGTATATCAATGTTCGTTACTAAGCGTACATGGGCTAACCCGATGAAGGAAATAAGGATTGAGCGTTACCAAGTTCTAATATCAGTTTGCTATGACCAATGTCCGTAGATTTTATCGTCACTACTAAATTATCATTACTAGCCTAAACGGATTAAATAGGACGTTACAAATATAATATCAATGAACGAAATTTAAATAGCACAAATAAAAAAGATAAAGATTTTACATGAAAACCTTTACGGAAGAAAACAACGGACGGTCGTCGACGAATAAATTCCCTAGTCAAACGAGGAGATACAAAAAGGGTTACACCGATCACTAAGAGCATAACAATAAGGGATATAGAAATGACGTACTCCTAAAATGAATCCTTAAGTTCTCTTGAATGTGTAAGCTTCTAAGATATGTTCAAACACTTATGGTCGTGCACATTTGCTCTAATGCTCTCGATGCACTGCACTGTTCCCCTTTGTCACACTTCAGTGTGTTATATAGGCAAACAAAGGTGAAAAAAGTACACGGACCAAACAAAAACGCAGAAGGAAACACCCTGAAGGACAAGACCAAGCGGAAAAGGACCAACTTGGACAACTTGAGGAACATGTAAAACAATCTTTGTTCTTCCGTTGTTGAACTTCATTAGCTAGTTTCAGGTTGCTATGGATTAGAGAGTTTTTACTCCCAGAACGCCTAATACATCTAGGACGCAATTCTAGTCAGTTCTAAAAAACATACCAAAATGGTAACACTTCAGACACGATGAGAAGAGATTAGATGTCTTAGCGGAAGAATTCTGGATGAAGGGCGGGTTCATCATTTCATAAATCCCTTACCACAATTCTGAAATAAGCTATTCAAAAGTCCTCATAAAACTCAGTTACAGCATATTTCATCGTCGTCACCAGTAGTAGCTACAAGCCTACAACACATGGCATTGCTAGAAAACTCACAAAAAACTTGAATAGAGAAGGGACACAGCAGTTGGTTAAGATCAATAGATGTTCAGCAAAGTCATAACGAAGTCATCTACCATTTAGGCATTGTTATCAAACAAGTAAACACACACCAAACATATTTCATTTTCAAGATCTGTAAGATCCCCTATAAATCATCAGGTATTCTTCAGTCACCGCATTAACAAGAAACTAATCCTGGGAAATCTATTTTTAGGTAACCAAAAGAACCAACCTCATGGGCAATCAGTTCGCAATGGATAGTTTGAGATGACAAGTGGGTTTGCCTTGGTGAACGTCTCGTGTGGACGATTGGTTGAGTTTCAGACTAACTTGACATCTCTGAGCGAGTGAGAGAGAGATTGAGACATCATTTCCGACTCTTTTGTAACGCGGCTAATGCCTCTACCTGTTGGTATGACATACTAACTCAGGATGAAAGCTCAGCGCAGGCCCCTCCCTTAATTCACTTCTCAGTTGGGAACAGCCTGATTACTATTTCATCTTTCTAATAAACTTGCAACCTTTCTGTCTTTATATGTCATTTTTTAAATAATTTAAAACACATCGTTATTTATCTAAACGATATAATTTATATTTTTTTATTAATTACAGATTAAATATATAATATTTATTATCATTAACATTTAATGATATATTTTCAAAAAATAATATTTAAACGTTACGTAAAATCTTATATCGTCTTTCATATCCTATCAAAATTATGTTAAATATATGAGATGAGAATGGATAAAAACAAACACCAATCAAATTCAAACGTGTGTGAATTGAAAAGCTCATTTTTCAAATTTCATCACCAACCCCCTCCTTCACATAACAAAAACAAAACAAAGCATAGCCGCAATCAACATTCAACAACCACCTATAGACTATAGTCACATCACACCACAAACAAAACACTGACACATTACCCATAACTCATTAATCAATAGATTTGTTCACACCCCCCTAAAAATCACCCCCCTAAAAATTAACCTCACGTGAACCCCACACACTCCCATATCCCCTCAAACCGACATGCCTCCACCACCACCACCACATCTCCGGCCGCCGTTGCCGCCTCCGCTCCTCCTCCTCATCACAACCCTTTACACCCTTCTCACTCCCCTCTCCTCCTCAGCCACCAATCCTTGCACCACCGCCGCGGTCCCTTGCCCACCATTCAACAGCTCCGCCGAAGTCCCATACCCGTTCTCCGCCGCCGCCGGCTGCGGCCACCCGGCATTTCAGGTCCGGTGTTCCTCCCCTCACTCGTTCATCTCCGTCAACAACCTCTCCTTCTCCATCCTCCGCTTCATCTCTGCCTCATCCTCCCTCCTCCTCTCCCCCAATACCACCACCAGAACCCACGGCGGTTGCACCGCCGCCGCTGTCTCGCTCCCTTCCAGACCCATCGACATCTCCGGCACCCCGTTCCGTGTTCCGGCATCCACCTGCTGCCTGTTACAACGCATCAGTGCCTGCTCTCAGGTGACGGGCATCAATTGCACATTCTGCCCGTGGGTTTGCTCTCTTGGGAAGAATCCCTCCTCGTTGATCCACGACTGCGGATCTCATCATCATCGTCAAGAAACATCATCGCAGATCATCCCGTGCGGCATTGATGGTGTGTTGGGTGACTTGTTAGGGTTTCTCCGCAAGGATTTTATCCTTCAGTGGAGCGACGACGATGACGGCAGTGATGATTATTTCACCCGCTGCAGGGATTGCCGGTCCAGGAACGGCTCCTGCGGGTACAATTCATCCGATTCGGATAAGGGGTTCCTGTGTTTCGATTCTATTGATATCAGAGGTTCTACATCGATTTTGATTGGTTTCTTGGTGATCTTCATGCTCTTGTGTTTCCTCTGCTCCCTCGTCATCGCTGCCCTTCTCCTCCGCAGCAACCGACGATTCCTATCACCATCGGATTCCAATGCCGCTGCCTTCATCTCCCTACGTCACCACGGGCACTTCACCGCTCTCGCCTTCACCTTCGACGAGCTGGAATCGTCCACCAACGGCTTCGACCCAACCCGCAAGATAGGCGATGGAGGGTTCGGGTCAGTCTACCTCGGCCACCTCCCCGACGGCCGAGCAATCGCCATCAAACATCTCCATCGCCGCTGCTCCGCCGCATTCTCCCTCAAATCCTTCAGCAACGAGATCACTATCATGAGCTCAATCTCGCATCCCAACCTCGTCCCTCTCCTCGGCTATTGCACCGACCCCCGCGGCCTGTTCCTCGTCTACGACTTCATCCCCAACGGTACCCTAGCCGACCACCTCCACAACAACCCCAAACAAACACTCAACAACAGATCACCAATGCCATGGCAGACTCGGCTCTCCATCGCCTTCCAAGTCGCGACCGCAATGGAGTATCTCCACCACACGATCAGACCACCTGTAGTCCACCGGGACATAACAACCTCCAACATCTTCCTTGACGAGAACATGATCCCGAAACTGGGGGATTTCGGGATGCTACGATCAATGCCACCACCATCATCATCTGAACATGATGATGAGGGTTTCTGCGTGTGGACGGGGCCGCAGGGGACTCCCGGGTACCTTGACCCGGACTATTATAGATCCTTCAGGCTTACCGAGAAGAGTGATGTGTATAGTTTTGGGGTTGTGATGATGGAGCTGGTGACGGGGAGGAGGGCGGTGGGGCTGGTGGAGGACGTGGTGGGGAGGATGATGAGGGTGGAGGATGTGGTGGATGTGGGGATGAAAGTGGGGGAGGAGGAGAAGGGGAGCGTGGCGGCGGTGACGGAGCTCGCGTTCAGGTGTGTTGCGTCGGAAAAAGATGATCGGCCGGATGCGGGAGTCATCGCGGCGGAGCTGAGGAGGATTTCCGGTAGGGGTTGACGACAGTGGTCGCGAGAGTCAACGGGTCAATGTTTTTGTGCCGTGCTCGTGCAGGTGTCCAAACTCCATTTGCTGATGTGATTACTCTAATGTTTCTTCTGCATTATTGTAGATGCGAATTATGTAACTCATTCACGTTGAATGATGAGTGGTGCTGTGACGTGGTGGGACCTGTCGTTGGAAATCTTTTGCCAAGCATGATATGATGGCGTGGATAGACAAATTGAGCTGATCCACTCACTGATGGCGTGCTTGGATAAAATGCAAATGCTGCAGTCAGTTACTCAGTTTGGCCGTCCAAAACAAAAAAAAAAAGCTTTTATTAGTAACGAACACTAAACATACTTTATTTTGACTGTTTCTAAGAATGACTCTTCCCACCACCAGTAACTGTTTTTATGTCGCAACTCAGGCAAAGGGTAATTACATACGTATGATACAACATAACATTGCACTATCCTGTTTTTATGTCGCAACTCAGGCAAAAGGGTTTATGCTGATAATTCCATACGTATGATACAACATAACATTGCACTATCCTGCGCCGTCAAATAATTGCCTAATGGGGGTGGGAAGGATGAGATATAAACATTTTCATCCTTGATATATTTATCAAAAAAAAGATTATTCCTCGATATTCTCAAGAGATATCAAATCCCTGATCACATGATAGGAGGAAAGATTACTCATCACCGATACCAAGCTAACCTTTCTTGACAAGGTAAAGAAATTTAATTTGCACCTATTATTTGTATATCATTTGCTGGTGTCATGGGATGATTTACTGAGTTAATCCAGTGGGAATGTTTAGTGATGACTATTGAGACATAAGTTGCAAGGAAAGGATGCCGATGAATTATAAACATGGAATATGTTGTATTAAAATTGCCAAAAATAATAATATCCCTGCCCAAAACAACCAAATTTTCATCTTGATCAAGTCATAACGGTTTGGGTTTGGGATCGAGCTTGACAGCACAAAGATCTAATGATGAAAGTAGCGACAGCCTTGCACCGAGCAGAAACTTGATGTCTTCAGAAATTTATGGCCTATCAATCTTGAAAGAAAGACAATCATGGATGAGTGGCAAGCGATAGATACAGCAGCAGAATACAAGTTATGGTCCAAAACATATAATCAAAGTTTCATTTTTCCTGATTCAATATTCCATATGTTTCACAAGTTCCTAATAGCATCAACAATTAGATGGTAGGTGGCTTCTGCTGAAGGGATTGCATTCATCACTCAAGACATAGTACTTATCATTTGGCTCAGTCAAGTATCAAGACCGAAGTGGGAATAGTCAAGATCATTATTCGTCATGCTATACATACACATCTTTTCAGTCCATGCCAGGCAATACAACGTACGTAGACAAGTTGCAGAAGATGCTAGAACTAAACCTGTAGTTGCTTAATAAGAGCCTCTTATTGACTCTTCTCATCATTCTCGCCTCACGGTCCATATATGCAGGATAGCTGCCTGGACTTCATTTACTAGTCTGTAACTATGAGATTTAATGAGCAGTAAACTTTTGTTTTCACAATGTTTTTCAAAAAGGAAATCTCGAAGGATTTATCTTTGGTCAACTGAATAGTCCCGTAAATCCGGAGGACCTTTTAAATCAACTTTCGCTGACGGGCTCATTTGTTTTCATAATGATCTGCATCATGACAGAGATAAACCATGCTCTTTGGGTAGACGGGGTAGTTTACATAAGGGCTTGCAACTCAAGGATAGAACAGTAAGGTTCTGTGATTATAGAGATTTCAAGTTAAGGTGAATCTCAGACAGTGGTAACAAATAGACAGGTACGGATCACTCCTCAAATAATCATGTTATGTGATTTGGGAAACCGCCTGAGAAAATATCGATCTGAATTCCTAAAGGAAGGCTTACTCATAATTGTCAATTGAATATACCGTCAATCACGGACTATGGGGGAAGTTGTTAAATCAGCTTAATAGAACGTATCCTCCACTAATCACTAGCAACCAAAGAGGAGACCTTATAAATGCACTGACATAAGTTTTTAGTCTACAGGATCTTATAAGCATAACAATTAACATATTTAGTTGTCATCCTGGGTTATCACCACTGACTTCCAAACTCATTCCTTGAATAGAAAATTTGCAGAACCCTACAAAACTAGATAAACCTTACCTGTTGTCCGATGCCCGAGCATTATGATGCCTCATGGTCGATCAACCCTTGTGGAATCAGTACAATGAATACTTACACTACAAAAATCTGCATATATGTGCGATGGATTTTTTCCGTCGCTAAAGAACAAAAATCCGTCGTAAATGGTATTAGCGATTGAAATTTTAGCGACAGGTCCGTCGCAAATAATTTAACTATTTTGTATTTTTTTCTTCTTTAGAGACGGAATTCTGTAACAATTGGATTTTTTTCTTTTTAATTAAATAATTAAATAATTCTGTTTTTATTTTATTATTTTATGTAAGTCTACGACGAGTTTGCATCGCAAATATGATTTTTTTATTTTGTAAAAAATTAATTTTTTTTTTTCATATTTAGCGACGGAATGTCGTAACAAAATGGAATTTATTTTTATTTTTAAAAAATTAAATAAGGAAAAATTTCCAAAAAGTACCACGTGTATGATTTTTTTTTTTTTCCCTTAGGATCCCAAATTACCGCATTGCTCTCAACACCTAGTCTCCCTCTCTTCTTCTCCCTTCAGCACGACCGTCCTTATCAACTCCTCTCCACCCCGGCTAGTTCCTCCGCCTTATCATCGTCCCGCGCAACCCACCACCAATGTTGGCCACTAATCTTGATCAAAAATAAAGAACACGTTTTTTTTTTCCAGCCGTCATCACCATTCCACCGGTCACCATTGAACATTCACATTTGTTGACCAAAAACGTGTTTTATAATTCGTTGATTTAACCCTATAAATAGATTAGCAATTCAATGTATCAATGCATCTCAATCAAGCAATAAAACGAAATCAGAAAAGAGTTTTAACCCACCAAATTTCCTTGTATCAAACTTACAACCAATGCCCATCTCCACCACCTCTACAAAAGCCCCACGCTGCCAGCTCTCCACTGAACCCATCGTTGCCGCCTCAGTCGTGGTCGTCGCCTCCCCAACATTTTCCCTAAAAAAATGTCACCACCTCAACCTTGATCGAAATGCTCCTAATCCTCCTCCACCACATCAAATCTATCTATTTTATTGTAATACCCCAAGGAAATGCTTAAATGGTTTAATAGTACTGCCTATATCAATAAGGTGTATCTTTCTTTTCGGTAGCCTATCACATTAAAACTCCACAGTTAAGTGTGCTTGACGTGGAGTAATGTTGGGATGGTTGACCTTCTGGAAAGTTTCTCAGGGTATGTTCAAGTGAGGACAAAGCATACTGAAAGGACTAGTGTTGGTGTGTGGCATCAGTCCTGAACTTGAAAAAGGGTTTCTTAGTGACGACGCGCGTGCTGGACCTGTGACTTGAGTCATTTGAATTTGATCGATACGATGTTTGTTATCTCAAAGTGAAAGATTTGACGAAGAAGTTTGTTGTTGTTCAGTTCAGTGGGATGAGTATCATAAATGCTTCTTTTTTAGACGTATTATTTTTGTTTTTTTTATAGGTGTATTATTTTTTTTATAGATGTATTATCTTTTTTCTTGGTCGGAGGGGGTGGGGTGAGTTACGGGACGTTCTATCCTTTTTTTTTTTATATATATATATAGACATAATATTTTTGGAGAGACATACTACTTTTTTCTTGGTGTATTATATTTTTTGTAGCCTAAAAAAAATAGCATGCCTATATAAATTCAAAAACTAGTACTCCTAAACAAAATGATGAATATCGAATACACCTAAAAGAAACTAATATGTCTAAACAAAAGATAGTACGTCTATATAAAATCTAGTACGTCTATGAAAAACTAGTATGCTTATGCAAAATTTAATACGTCTATGTCAAATCTAGTACGTCTATACAAAATCTATTACGTCAAAATGGATTTGTCAAGTAAAAGAATTAATCATGGGCGAAGAAAATCTAAAAGGACGTACTAGTTCAGACGTATTAGTTCAAACTTACTAGTACACTTGTGGGAAAAAAATATACGCCTAAGTAGTATGCCTAGTGAAAATCTATTATGTCTAAATAGTATGTCTATACAAAATCTATTACGTCAAAACTGATTTGTCAAGTAAAAGATGATTGATCATGGATGAAGATAATCTAGAAAGACGTATTATTTTAGGCGTACCAGTTTAAGCTTACTAGTACACCTGTGGAAAAAAAATATGTCTAAATAATACGTTTAATGAAAACATATAATGTACGTCATCTAGTACGTCTATACAAAAAGATAATATGCATAGTATGCATAGTAAAAATATATCATGTATATCATCTAGTTCGATGCAAAAATAAAATAAAAATAATACGTCTATTGAAAAGGAAATAATGTACATTATATTGATTGATATCGATGCGTAGATAGTGTTTCGGATTAATGTATCTTTTGCTATCTTATTAAGTAAAGGCTCACATAATCGTTATATAATCATTACATAACATGAAAATGGAGTAAAATTTTCACAAAGTCCATGAAGTTCAGTAGAAGGAATAGGGACTATGCAGCAGATACTAATCCCATGGACATTAATTTCATTCAAACGAGGAGGAATATTGATCTATAGATTAATCATCAACATAATACACTCAACTTTATTAATCACATATCTGTAATCATCACTGTGAGCAGTCCAGGTAATGCATATACAAGCATTTATTCATCAACCAGAATTGACCATGACGAGAGTGTATAATTATCATGTGGTATCTGATTCAGTTCTGTACTAACTAGCTGGAGCAGCCGCCTTCATTGCAGCCACAATGTTTGTAGCATAATACTCCAGAAGCTCATCTGTGGAGGGCATGATATCCTTGATGGCAGGGTGGGCGAGAAAGGCGTCGACCCAAGCAAGAAGGTTAGGAGTAGTGGCCTCATCAAACAGCTTCAGATCGAAGGCCTTCTCAATCGTCTTTAACCATCCGGCGAAGGCCCCGAATGTAATGTCTACGTACCCGATTTCATCTCCTCCGAAGAATGGTTTCCCTTTGCTGCTTTTCACGAATGCATCCTCTAGCTGCACCAGTATTTCTTTGAGCTTCGTTACTGCTTCCGCCCTTGCCTCTTCATCGTTGGCCATCAACACTGCCCTCATAGATGGGAAAGCCTACATAGAATTCGCACCAAGTCGAACAATAAGCATCATATATGACAGAAATGAGAGCAATACTATAACACTTGAATATTCGAATATGAAATGATACACAACAAGACCCTGGGAAGAATATAAATCCCATGGAAGTTTAAGAAAAAAACCAGTATGACTATATGGAGCTCATACTGCAGAAAGCAAGAGATATATCTGACTCAACCAGAAAAGCAAGATATTCTTGACATAATTGGCAATGGCTCATGACCTACGTTAGTTCTAATCCTGTGGTATATACATATACAGTCAAAGCCTAGTATAAACAGTTAGTGTAGTGTCTACTACCTTGTCATCGAAATATGCGGCCCAGAAGCGAGTGATGGCGCGATCATACAGATCTGAAGGGAGGATAGATGGACCGTCAGCCCAAACTTCATCGATATACTGGACAATGATTAGAGACTCGCAGACGGGCTTGTCGCCATGAAGAAGAACAGGGACCTTCTTGTAAACTGGATTGGATTCGAGGAGCAGCTCACTCTTGGCAACTCTTAGATTCTCCTCCTGGAGTAACTCTTAGTCCACAGATTTCAGTTTCAGAGCGAATCTTACTCTAAGCACATAGGGACTTCCCCATGCACCTATCAGCTTCACATCTCCCTTTGCCATTATGCACTAAGATTTCAGGAAAAGAATATGCCTAGTATTGGAATTGTTTGGTTGATGGTTTGATGAGTAAATGCCAAGAGGAGATATAAAGACTAGTGAGGCTTTTTGCCCAAGTTTCATCATCGAATTGACCTCATTGTCCAATTGGGGGAAAAATGGAAAGGAAAAAGAATTGTTGACCAACAATGAGCTCATCACATAGGTCACCATCATGTAATTACGACTAGCAAGTAGTGCATTCAAAAAATATCAAACCATGAGAGACATGCTCAGTCCAAGAAAGGATGCTAATGAAATATAAACAGGTAATATACTGGTAATAGTATTGCCAAAAATTATAATATCCCAGCCCAAAACAACCGAATTTTCGTCTTGATCAAGTCATTACTGTTTGGGTTCGGGTTCGAGCTTGATAGCAGAGAGGTCTGATGATGAAATGAAAGTAGTGACAACCTTGCACTGAGGAGAACCTTGATGTCTCCGGAAATTTAGGGCCTATCAATCTTGAAAGAAAGCAACTCATGGATGAGTGCAAGCGACAGATAAAGCAGCAGAACAAGTTATGGTCCAGTACATATAATCAAAGTTTCATTTTCCTGGTTCAATTTTCCATATGTGTCACAAGTTCCTAATAGTATTAACAATTAGATGGCTGGTGGCTTCGGCTGAAGGGATTGCATTCATCACTCTAGACATAGTAAATTATCATTTAGTTAATATCATTTTTCGTCATGCCATACATATACAACTTTCAGTCGATGTCAGGCATACAAAGTACGCAGACAAGTAGCAGAAGATGCTGGAACGGACCCAATAGCTCTTATTGACTCTTCTTATCATTTCCGCCTCAGCATCCATATATGCAGGATAGCTGCCTTAACTTCTATTACTAGTCTATAACTACGAGATCTAATAAGCAATAAAATTTTGTTTTCACAATGTTCTGCAACATGGCAGAGAGAGTCCATGTTCTTTTGTAGACGGGTAAGTCACTGAAGAAAGGCCTTGCTCAAGGATAGAACCGGAAGCGGCTGTTATTGTAAAGATTTCATGTTAAGGTGAATCTCAGACAGTAGTCACAAATAGACTGGTATGGATCACTCCTCAATAAACATTGAATCATGTTATGAGATTGGGAAACTGGCCGACAAAATATCAATCTTAACGATAAGCTAGGACTATTGATAATGATCTATGGAATATACCGTCAACCATTTATCACCAGCTATCCAAGAGGGAACCTTATAAATGCACTTATACAGTTTTCAGTCTACTAGATCTTGTAAACATAAGCATTACACATTTAGTCGTCATCCAGGGTTATCACTGACTTCATAACTCATTCATTGAGTGGCCAATTTACAGAACCATGCATAAACAGATGATACCTGTTGAACTTTTCGAACACCTTGTCCGAAGTCCGACAATGGCAGAACTTGCCCTAGGATAATGATGCTTTACTGATCAATCGACCCTTCGGGAATCAGTAGAACTCTTCCAGCTTCTGCTTTGGCATAGTCATCTACTGCTAAACATGACGAAGAAACAAAGGGGGCTCAGAAAATCAATACATGACTACATACTGTTGAGAATAGTTTACGTCATCAGATAAATAAAAACATTACAAATGTATATATATATATATTAGGGTTACTTTGTTCATAATCTTGATTTTAAATAGAATTCCTGTAATGAGCTCAAGTGTAGTTATATAATGTACTAGTTCCTTACTGGTCTCTTTTTTGCTTATTGCCTTAGTGGTACAGGGGTATAAATACTGGGAAAGGACCTCTCATTTGGTTGTTCATTCATTTCTCTTTTCCATTAATAGAACTCCTCTCTACTTCTCCTTTCTTGTTTTCCCCTGTTCCTTCCTCCTCTGGCTCGTAACAACCTCGAGGGTTGTTACATTGTTACAAACCCCAAAGGTTTAATACATAACTTATAAGACTCGGCAGCTTAGACATACAAAATCAATTCCTCAGAATCAGCAGACCTAGAAGAGAGTTAAAATGGGCAGCCAAAACTCAACCTTGATCATAAATTGGCTCCCTCCCACAATCCAACACCTAATCAATCAATCAATCATTATATTAATCAATGGGATTTCAAGTAAATGGGCAAATTGATTCACCGAAGTTGAATAAAATTGAAGTAACTTGATCGTAGAAGGCATTGATGACTGAGATACAAGCATCAGAATTGTTGATCCTAGAAGGCATTGATGACTGAGATGCAAGCATCAGAATTGGTCCTGACTTCATAATCCTACTTGTTATTTTTATTATTGTACCATTGTTCCTGTACTCTGCAAAATAAAGGTAATATTTTTTTATTATTTTTATATAATGTGTATTTTAAAAGGTTTTTCTTTGAAATTAAAAAGATTTTATAAACTGAAGGAGAGATCTCAACGAGATCTCGTTGCGTGGTTAGGCTGATTGATTCACGTAGAATCAGGCAACACATGGGAAAGAAGTTAAGCAAAAACATGACCTAGTGACAATGTACCTTTGCTTGTTGAACTCTTCGAGCACCTCGTCCAAGTCCCCTAATGGTCGAACTTGCGCGAGCATTATGGTGCCTCGTGATCAATCAACCCTTTCGTAATCAGTATATCTCTTCCAACTCCCCCACCGTCTAGTCTTCTACCGATAAACATGACAAAGAAAGCAAAGGGCTCGCATAATCAAAACATAACTACATACATGGTGAAACTCTGCAGCACAGATATACATTTACCACTTCCTCAAAATCAGCAGACCCAGAAGAGAAGAGCGGGCAAAATGGACAACCAAAATATTCCCCAAAACGCAACTTTATCATGAATTGGAGTTTCCAATCTCACTGGCCTCTCTCTCCCACAACCAGCACCGACAATGGACTCGTCAAATAAGAAAAATGGAAAATCAAGTAACTGAGTAAAAATATTTCACCAAGATTAGACCAACCTGATGACAAAGATGCATGCATCAGAATTTGTTGGAATTTCATAACCCCATTTGTCTAACTTTATTTTTTTTCCATTTTTTGAGTTGGGTTTTCACCTCTTTTTTTCTGATTAGGGTTTCCTTTTTCTCTCGAACAAGTAACAATATTCAGCGGGGAGGGTTTGGAATTGAGGTGTGGTCAGGATTCAATTGTCATGCAAGTTTAGAGTAATATGCAAATGCACATCGTTTTTCCATGTTTTCTTCTTCTTTTTTCTCAAAACTGAACTTTTTTTAGTTATCACTAAATATCAATTTTTAATCTTAATTATTAAAAGAGATATTCCCTCCATCCATAATTTTTGCAACAATTGATCAGACACATAGTTTTATATGTGTAATGTGTGTGGAAACATTCATATTTTTCAAAATTAATTTTTTTATTTTTATTATATTTCATATCGTTACTTTGCGTTTTGTTTAGTTTTTGAAACGTTGGAACGACTGTTCGTTAACTCTTGTCGCGGTTTTGATTGAGAGAACATATTTTGTTCGAGTTATGAAAAACAATTAAAGTTGTAGAGACAAAGTTATAAAGTATTTTGGCAATCTGTGGTGATATGGAGATTAAATAATATATTTACTGATGATTTCCGGACTTAACGACGTTTTGAAGATGTGTTTTACGTATTATAATAAGTTTGGATGAGTTTCGACATGATTCGGATTGATTTTGAAGGTTTTTGTAAAGCATCATAGGCATGACATTAGTGTCACGAACGTGACGAACGTTATAGACAAAATTTCGAAGCAGGTCACGACCATCATGGGCATGGGGGTATGTCACTAACGTGACATATGTTTTAATTTACAATATTTCACGTGAAAATCAGATTTTTAGGACATATCTTATTGTTATTCGAAGTTTATATAACTAGGGATTTTATGTTCACGATTTATACAAGGAAATGATCAATTTTGATTGAACTTAGACCATAGAATCTAGGGTTTCTCATAAAATTGTTACTTTCGGTTTTGTTTTCGGATCTTTGGCGTTGTAATCCATTGAAGATTCAAGGATCAAGTTATCTCGTGGTTCTTCTTTCCAAGTATTCACATTTATCTCTCTCTTTTGATGATGTGTGCTATACTTGTTATATCAATTACGATTGTGATGCTTAATTCAATCATGAGTTAGTAGATCAATAATAGAAACTTAATAATGAAGTTCTAGTAAAGGGATTATAAGATTATGAGCGTAATATGATTAAAATCAGATCTGTTCATGTTATGATTATTGTTAAAGGTTAGAACTTCATCTAATTAATAACTAATACAACTTAGTTTGATCATCTAAGTAGTGTTACAGTGTTAATTATGCCACCGATATAATCTTATTTTGTCATATTAGTAGCAATTAATAAATAAAAAAATGATTCGTTCTCTTTTGATTATAATATGATTAGAATCTTTTGTGTGTGAATTGATAAAAAAAATATCTTTTTCAATCGATTCATGTTTGATATGTTCTTAATTTGATACAACCTTAGATTTTTGACATATACATTCTTTTTTGATATGCTAGGTTAATTTGGTTATGTGGATTATATATTCTCTTTTGGTAATCAATAATTTAAAGAACGTAATGTAAGAGACCCTTATTTTACAATCAAACCAATCATAAAACAAATCAACTCGATAATATACATAATTTGTTATCAATGATTAATATTCTATGTTAGAATGGATTTATTAAGGTTTTCTACTTTTTAATGAAAAAGTAGAAAACCTTAATAAAAACATAATTTCTAATAAGAATAGAATATTACAAATACGTACATAAAAAAAAACACTCTAATTATGTTTACCACTTACAAATCACACCACAGTTTTATTTATAACACTCTAAGAATCTTACTGGAACACTTACACTTTAGTTACTTATGTCTTGTGTTTGATATAAAACTAGACAAAGTTACCAGCCTCGTAATAAGCAATGACCTCTTAATAAGACAGCACCTGGGCAATTTCAAAGGAGTAACCAAATTGATTTTGATCACTTAGACGAAGAATGGAGTTGATTTGTTCAACACCCCCTCCCCCCAAACGACTGTTCTTTCTTTCACCGTGGAACGAATAGTCATATCAAGCTGCTTCCATAACTTGTCAAATTTAGCCCGATTGAGTCCCTTCGTAAAGATGTCAGCAACTTGCTCATTTGTTTTGGCGTATTTTATCTCGATCTTTCCTTGTAGTATTGTTTCTTGAACGAAATGATAATGAACTTCCACATGCTTAGTCATAACATGAAATATCAGATTCTCTGTCTTCCGAATTATTGATTGATTATCACAGTAGAGTTGAATTGTGTAATCAATCGATTAATGAAGATCTTCTGTTAGCTGCATCAACCACATGCACTCCTAAGCTTCCACAGCTATTGCATGATATTTTCCTTCTATACTTGATAAACACATTGTTGGTTGTCTCTTACTGCACCAAGAAATAACCTTTGTTTCAAGGTTGAACAGATAGCCAGTAGTTGACCTCCGAGTTTCGTAATCTCCAGCTTAATCAGCATCACATAACCCGATCAATTGCAAATGACTCTCTTTGCTATAAAGAATGCTAAAGTAAAAAATTCCTTTGACATACCTCAAAGTTCTTCGAACTGCTTCCAAGTGAGGTTTCTTAGGATTGTACATGAATCTGCCGATTACACCCGCTGTATAGAAAATGTCAGGCTTTGATAAAGTGAGATAGATCAAACTCGCCATTATTTTCCTGTACATAATTCCATCTTCGAGATCCCTGTCTTTTGCAGAACACAATTTTGCATTTGCCTCCACTGATATTGAAACATGTTTGCAATCAAACATTCCGTACTTTAAGAAAAGATCTTTGTCATACTTCTACTGACACAAGAATATACCATCCTTGGTTTGGCCAACTTCAAGACAGATAAAGTGCTTCATCTCTCCAAGTTCTTTCATCTAGAATCATACCGATAGATTTGTTCTCGTCCGTCTGATCTCCTCTTTATTGTCTTTTGTGATGATCAAATCATCCACGTAGAAAAGAATTGCTGCCACCTTCTTACCTTCAACCTTCATGAATAGGTTTGACTCTGCTGACGCAACTGAGTAGCCGCTTTGAATAAGAAATTTGGCTATCTTGTCATACCATGCTCTCGATGCTTGCTTTAAGTCATAAAGTGATTTCTTCATCTTGCACATGTGTCAAGGGTAATATTTGCTTTCGGATCCCTTTGGTTGATCCATATAAATCTCACGATGAAGCTCTCCATGTAAGAAAACATTCTTCACATCCAGCTGTCATAGCGTTCACGACTTGGTGACGAGAAGTGGTAAGAGAACTCGAACAGTTGTAATCTTGACCACTAGACTAAATATCTGATCATAATCCAGGCTATACTTCTGTGACAATCCATGAGCAACAAGTTGTGTATTTTACCTTTCGATCGAACCATCACATTTGATTTTGACCTTGTAAACCCACTTGCAAGAGATACGTTGTGCAAACTTCAACTTTGAAACTAAATCCCAAGTCTGATTTTGATTTAGTGCATGGTCTTTTCCTATATGACTTGTCTCCATTCATTGTCTCGAGCTGCCTCCTTATAGGAACTTGGCTCTTGTGGTTTGTCGTTTTCAACAAAAACTGCATTTGTATATTTAGGATTTTGCTTCAGCTCTCTAGTAGGCAGCGATGTTTTGTTGACTTTGTGTCTGCCTCACTTCTTATACAACTTCTCCTTCTTCCAGCCGAGTACATCAATCCTCCTCCCTGATCTTATGAACTCCGCTTTACTAGGTACTACTTTCTTTGTTTGAAGATTTAGGAGAAGGCTTTCCTTCAGACCCTTCAGATTCTAAAGGAACTTATGGTGGAATATTAGTTTTCTCCTCTTTGTCCAGCTTCTTGTGCAACATCTCTTCAATCACTTTTGAATCTAATAAAGTGGTTGATTGTAGGCCTCGCGAAGCTGATGCTTCATCGAACACCACATTCCGTGATGGATTGCAGCGACCTGTGTTCGGATCAACACACTTCCATCTCTTCCTCTGAACATCGTATCCCACAAAGATACATCGTATCGTCTTCTTGTCGAACTTGGTCCGAAGCTGGTCAGGGACAAACACATAGCACACACATCCGAAAACTTGAAAGTAGCTCATGGTTGGGTTTATCTTCCTAAGCTTCTTTAATGCGTCATGAACCCAAGTCTTGCTTGTGATAATCTGTTGATGATATGGGATGTCGTCTTAATGCATTTTGCCCAAAAACGTGATGGCACGTTCCTGGTATGTAGCATTCTTCTACAGGTCTCATCTAGATAACAATTCTTCCTTTCCACAATGCCATTTTGATGATCTAGACAAGTTAACCACTGACAAATTTTATTTAAACGAAGAAACGTCTTGAACTCTCTAAACGTTTACTTGCCTCCGTTGTCTGTACAAAGACACCGTACCATAATTCCTAGCTCCTTCTCTATTTCTTCTTTGAAAGTCATGAACATTGACAATGCTTCAGACTAACCCTTCATAAGGTATACGCACCACACATATCTTGATTAATCATCGATAAAGTTAATCATATAACTTAGACCAGTGACCGATGGTCGCTTCACAAGATAAAAGACATCATAGTGAACAAACTCTAAAGGAACCTTCGCTTGTCTAGAGCTCCCTGGTTTACCAAGATACTCTCCAACTTTGTGAAAGTCGGCTGAGTGGCCTACCTATGGATTGCTGTAACAAAACTGTTAAATTACAGTCCTAACCCATGAATAATGATCCTCCTCGTACGAGGATCTCTAATTGGATTTTCTGGATCCAATTTAGTAATCTCTTCACATAAAACTTTCACTTGAGTAAAATATTGGTGTATCATCAAATCCCGCTATAGGACTGACATAAGCTCATTCTCCAGCTGTTAAAGTCGGGCGTCATTTGTTTTGCCAAACAATGTGGCTAGAGTGCTCCATGTTTTCTTGGACTTCTTAACGTTCTTAATTCTTAGTAGAAATTCATCTTTTATAGATACGATAAGAGCGATCATCGCTTTACGAGCTCTAACCTTCCATTTCTTATGGTTATCCTTCGGCTCTTTTGATGGTGTTATATCAGTCCCGTCAGCAATCTCCACCAATTTTTGTATAATCCTACTTATATAACTTGATTTCCACCATTTTGAGTTGGGTTTTTTCTTCTCCTCTAATCTGATCTGGGATTTCACTTTTCAGAGTGAATGATAGTGGGCAGGGTTTCGATTCTTGAATTGAGGAAGTATAATTGTTCCAAATTACAGTGGGATGTAACGTGATGCACGAGGAATATGCAATTGCAGTTTGGTTTGTGCCATTGTTCCTGTACTTTGCAAAATAAAGGTAATATTATTATTATTATTATTATATAATGTCTATTTTAAAAGGTATTTCTTTGAAATTAAAAAGATTTTATTGACTGAAGCGAGATCTCGTTGCGTGGTTAGGGTGATTGATTCACGTAGAATCAGGCCACTCATGCGAAAGAAGTTCGAGAAAAACATGGCCTAGTGACAATGTACCTTTGCTTATTGAACTCTTCGAGCACCTCGTCCAAGTCCCCTAATAGCAGAACTTGCGCGAGCATTATGGTGCCTCGTGATCAATCAACACTTTCGGAATCAGTATATCTCTTCCAACTCCCCCACCGTCTAGTCTTCTACTGATAAACATGACAAAGAAAGCAAAGGGCTCACATAATCAAAACATAACTACATACATGGTGAAACTCTGCAGCACAGATATACATTTACCACTTCCTCAAAATCAGCAGACCCAGAAAAGAGGGCAAAATGGACAGCCAAAATATTCCTCAAAACGCAACTTTATCATGAATTGGAGCTTCCAATATCACTGGCCTCTCTCTCCCACAACCCAGCATCGACAATGGACTCGTCAAATAAGAAAATGGAGAGTCAAGTAACTGAGTAAAAATATTTCACCAAGATTAGACCAACTAATAGACCGCATTGATGACAGAGATGCGTGCATCAGAATTTGTTCGAATTTCATAACCCCATTTGTCTAACTTGATTTTTTTCCATTTTTTGAGTTGGGCTTTCTCCTCCTTTTTTCTGATTAGGGTTTCCTTTTTCTCTCAAACAAGTAACAATATTGAGCGGGGAGGGTTTGGAATTGAGGTGACCGGTCAGGATGCAATTGTGATGCAAGTTTAGAGTAATATGCAAATGCACATCGTTTCTCCATGTTTTCTTCTTCTTCTTCTTTTTTCTAAGCTGAACTTTTTTTTAGTTATCACAAAATATCAATTTTTAATCATAATTATCAAAGAGAGATATTCCCTCCGTCCATAATTCTTGCAACGATTGATCAGACATAGAGTTTTATATGTGTGATGCGTGTGAAAACATTCATATTTTTTTATGTTAATTTTTTTATTTTTGTTATATTTCGTGTAGTTATTTTGTGTTTTATATTTAGTTTAGTTTTTGAAACGTTGGAACTGCTTTTCGTTAATTTTTGCCGCGGTTTTGATCGAGAGAATATATTTTGTACGAGTTATGAAAGGCTATCAAAGTTATAGAGACCAAATTATAAAGTATTTTGGAAATCTCTGGTGATATGAAGATTAAGTGACATATTAACTGATGATTTTCGGACTTAACGACGTTTTGAAGATGTGTTTTACATATTAGAATAAGTTTGGATGAGTTTCGACATGATTTGGGTTGATTTTGAAGGTTTTCTAAAGCATCACAGGCATGACAATAGTGTCATGGACATGACGAACATTACAAACAAAATTTCGAAGCAGGTCACGACCATCACAGGCGTGGGGCTATGTCATGGACGTGACATATGTTTTAATTTACAATATTTCACCTGAAAATCAGATTTTTGGGACATATCTTATTGTTATTCAAAGTTGATATAAATAAGGATTTTATGTTCACGATTTATACGAGAAAATTATCAATTTTTGATAGATCTTAGAAGACAGAATCTAGGGTTTCTCATAAAATTGTTACTTTCGGTTTTGTTTTCGGATCTGCGACGTTATAATCCATTGGGATTCAAGGACCAAGTTAAGTCCTGATTCTTCTATTCAAGTATTCATCTATATCTCTCTCTTTTGATGACGTGTGCTATACTTGTTATATCAATTATGATTGTGATGCTTAATTCAATCATGAGTGAGTAGATTAATAATAGGAAACTTAATAATGAAATTTTAATAAAGGGATTATGAGATAAGAGCTTAATATATTAAAATCGGATCTGTTCATGTTATGATTGTTGTTAAATGTTAGAGACTCATCTAATCAATAACCAATACAACTTAGTTTGATCTTCTAAATAGTGTTAAAGTGTTAATTATACTACAGAAACAATCTCATTTGGTCATATTAGTAACAACTAATGAAAAATGATTTGTTCTCTTTTGATTATAATATGATTAGAACCTTTTACATGTGAATTGATAAAAAAATATCTTTTTCTATCGATTCATGTTTGATTTGTTCTTAATTTGATCCAACCTTAATAGTTTGACATATACATTCTCTTTTGATATGCTAGGTTAATTGATTAAGTGGATTATACATTCTCTTTTGTTAGTCAATAATTTAAAGAACGTAATGTAAGAGACCCTTATTTTACAATCAAACTAATCATAAAACAAATCAATTCAATAATCTACATCATATGTTATCAATGATTAATATCCTATGCTATAATGCATTTATTAAGGTTTCCTACGCTTTAAATGATTAATTTAATTATTATTATTTTCAGATTAAATGATTACCAAATTTGAAAATATTGCAAGTATTTTGGTACAACCCAAATAAAAAAATAGTATATGTATTATGAGACGGAGGAGTATCTATTTTAATAAATATCACTTGGTGTTTTGTTTTACGATGCTTTTTACTGCTTTTCGTTCGTTTTGAAGATATTTAAGTTATTTTTAAGGTGTTTTTTGCCATTTCATGTGTTTTAAGGTAATTTTAAGCCTCTTTTAAGGTAATAAATATCACTTGGTGTTTTTTTTTATGGTGCTTTTTATCGTTTTTTGTTCGTTTTGAAGATATTTGAATTATTTTTACGATGTTTTTTTGCCATTTCATGTGTTTTAAGGTACTTTTAAGATTATTTTCATAGTTTCTTGTGTTTTAAAGAGATTTGAGGTTGGCTTATGATGTTTATTGACTTTTTTCATGTTGCTTTTCAAATTTTTATATTGTTTTTAAATGATATCTTTGGATATCAGGTCATCCGAAATATTATGCTATATAAAATAGCACTTAATCTGTTAGAATATTAAATTATTAAAATATTGTTGAAAATTATATTTTGTTAGAATTTTTTTATTTTAAAATATTAGTTAGATATGATGTTTTTTAGTTAGGTTATTTTTTATTATAATGCTTTCATATCTTGTATTTGACTACTCTATAAATATTGAATATATGTCATTATCAATAATATTATCCAATTCTCCTCTTCTATTCTAACCTCTCTATCCTATAAAAGTACAATATTTATTTTTTTGGATCGTCCAAAAAAAAAATATTTTTCTTTTAGAAAAAAATTTTACATAAAAAATATCAAATCGTTATGAAGCACTCCACTAACTCTTTACATAAACACATTATCACTAAACTAAATATTATTTCTTCATTAAAATCCACAAAAATTTAATATTAACATAACATCTCATATCGAGTCAATTATTATATTTAATTTATGATAGAAGATATATTTTGTAAGAGATCAAAGTGTCGATCGAACAATAATTTTAATCTCTCTTCAGATTGCACATTCTTACAATCCACTCTGTCAAACTAGAATCCAATCCTCCTAGAATGTGACACCTTGCAACATATTTTGTTGTAACGTGTGCAACAGTGTTTGCATAATTCATTTCTTCCTCCTCTCATATCAGTTCAACACTCATAAATAAATGTACATATAATAATCGTTTTGTTGAAATTGAATTCCACCAATTAGATTTAATTAAATTTATTTTAGGAATAAGAATGAAAAATATGATGATGTCTTTTTAACTGATATTTTTTAATAGGATTTGATCATGCAATAGATTATTAAGGGAATAAATAAAGATTACTCATTAGTTTTATTTTTAAATTTTATTTAACATTTGATCACGTCATTTTCTACCAATTTTCAATTGATCACATTTTAAAAAAATCAAACACTTTCATCCTTTCTTATCCTTCCTATTAATATTTATATATCAAACTCTAATATTCTGCTCCCCACCAACTCTTCTTGGTTACTCTGACCGTCGTCGTCGTCTCCACGTGTCCCACTCTCCTCACTCCCTCTCCTTCTCTCACCGTCGTGGCCGCCCTCGATACTGTCCTCGTCGTCGTCGCCCTCGTTTCTGTCCTCGTCGCCGTCGCCGTCGCCACGAGCGGATCTGGGGAGGTTGACACCACAAGATCCCGTGTCAACGACACCATTCTGGCCGTTATATACATGTCGTCGAGCAAGTTCAGGTCCCTTAGATTAAGCCAAAAGAAGTTGAAGTTGACGTTTTTAGAATCAAAACTTGAACAGTGAAGTTTAAGATTATGATGATGATGGTGTTCAAGAACAGAGCAAGATGGGATCTTGATTATATGGGCATTGTGGGATTAGGGTTTTGAGGAACTGGGCAGTGATAATTTGGGTCGAATCGAAATGGGTTTGTGTTGGATGGGAATGGGGTCGAGGTGTTCTGATTTAGTTCTTGGTCGTAATTTTAGGGATTGGTTTGGTTGTATCAAATCGAAGAGATTGAAGAGGATTGTTAGTGGTTGATTGCAGCCGCACTATGATTAGGGTTCGATGGGAGACGGGCACACTGTCGCTCATTGGAGTTGGATGCATGACGGCCGCACTATGATTGAGGATTCGATGGAAGGTACTGTCTATGATACAATCGAGTGATTGAGGTTCGATGGAAAACGGATGCATTATCGGTGGAATCGAGTGATTGAGTCGGTGAAGGTTGGATGAAAGAATCGACGGGTGCACTGTCGATGACTGGAGTTGGATGCAAGACGGTCGCACCATGATGGGGGTTCGATGGAAGGCACAGTGTATGATACAATGGAGTGATGTCGATGGAATCGAGTGATTGAGTCGTTGAAGGTTCGATGAAAGAATCCGCGGGCGCATTGTCGACAGACGGTGACCGCAGTGTCGGTGGTAGGCGGGGCCGCTCGACGACATACTCTCGTCTCCAACAGACATACTGTTGAATTGGATGACGGACGCAATGTCGATCGTTTAGTATTAGGGTTTTGAGGATTTTGTATTTATTGTAATTTGATTGCAAATTATGTATTTACTTTTTTAGTTATAAGGACAAAATTAGATATCTATATTTTAGGTGATTGATTGATTGATAATTGGAAAAATATAGTATAACCAAATGGTAATTCTCTTGGAGATAATATAATATAATGAGTTTTTTAAGGAGTTAATATGAAATTTTGCAATGTTTAAGCAGAAATAAAAAAATTTATGTTTTCAACAAAATATAACTTGGTGATTGCAATCATTTTGTCTGCCTTGGTAGTTTCGCATCAGAAATTTCTTTACTTGTAAGGATTAATATGTCAAAAACCCATATTGATTATACATCATTATCAACTGATGTGCGGCTGGAGTATTGGTTGTGGTGATAGAGTTCGTTTTTGGGAGGGTTTATGGTTGGGGTCGAGGACATCTTGTATGGACTTTTCACTGCTATACTCGGTTTGCTTGTCTAAACAGGAAACAATCCGAGAGATGGGCTTATGGGATGGTGATCAATGGATTTGGCAGTTCACAGGGGCGCCGATGGTTGTTTGTTTGGGAACAGGAACATCTTAACCAGTTGCTTCACTTGTTGGTCTAGGTTCCCGCTTAAAAGCGATGAGAGCCACCGGTTGGCTTGGAAATGTTCACCTGATGGTGCTATTCTTCCAAGTCTTTTTGTTTGCAGGTTCAAGAGTACAAGGGGGCTCGGATTCAAAACGTATTCAAGGATGTTTGGCCAGGACTAGTTGAAGTACATGTATGGCTTGCACTATTGGGACGAGTCGCCACAAGCCAGCAAGGGGATTATTCCTTCGGAAGTGAATGTTTGTCCACTCTGTGGAAATCATGGTGAAGATGTTGAACATGTGTTTATTTTCTGTGACAGGTTTGGATGGTTTGGAGTAGGTGCCTGTCATAGCGGGGTATCGAGTGGACTATGCTGGCGAATATGAGGGACTTGATTGAGGCGTGGTCGGATTTGAGATGTGGCGGGGAATGGACTAAGGAAGAATGTTGTGTTTCGAGACAAGAACCCGGACTGGATCAGTTTATACGACATTATCTTGCTTCGGTTGTGGCATTGGGTTAAAATATGGTGGGTGGATTTTCAGATTTATGCAAACTCATTCATCAAATCGTTAAGCTGGATACGTGAGCTACAGGGTTTGAGGTGTGGCAGGACCTTGCTAATTGACATGGATGCTGATCATGTCAATTATAAAAAAAAAAAAAAAAAAAAAATCATTATCAACTGATCATGGGACATGTTTACACCAAGTAGGAAATCATTGAGCTCAGTCGAATGTGAGAAATAAGATACTGACAATTTTGAAGTCAATGTCTGATATTGATCACAAAGTGATGCATAAGCTGATATGCAGCATTTATTCATCTACCGGCATTGACCATAGTGTTCAATACGAGTAGTATATGATCCAGTTCTTTACTGACTAGCTGGAGCAACCGCCTTCATTGTAGGAAGAACGACGTTTTTAGCAAACTCCAGGAGCTTATCTGTGGAGGGAGTGATATCCTTGACGGCAGGGTGGGCGAGGAAGGCGACAACCCAAACAAGAAGGTTGGGAGTGGTGGCCTCATCAAATAGCTCCGCATTGAGGGCCTTCTCGATCACCTTCAACCATCCGACAAAGGCCCCGAATGCAATGTCTACGTACCCGATTTCATGTCCGCCAAAGAATGGCTTCCCTTTGCTGCTTTTCACGAATGCGTCCTCCAACAGCACCAATACTTCTTTGAACTTCGCTACTGCTTCCCTTGCCTCTTCATCGTTGGCCGTCATGATTGCCCTCATAAATGGGTGAACCTGCAAAATTTGAACAAAGTCAAATAATGAGCTTCACATTATATGGAAAATGACACCAATACTCCATTACTTGAATGGTTAAATATGAAGCAATTCCTGATAAGTTAATGTTTGGAATTATCTCCTAGCAATTCAAGAGACAGAAGTAATAATGTTGCGGCTATCCGAAGTGCTTATATAACTGCAAAGCGAGAGATGTTTATGATAAAACTTATTTAACAGATAACCAGCATATTTTTGACATGAGTGTCTATATCTCCTGATTCGCTCTAATCCCAATACGCTGAAATGTAAACATAAACTTGTATTTCGAGTCAATTAAACTACTGTAATTGTCTAGTACCTTGTCATCAACATAGGCAGCCCAGAAGCGAGCGATGGCACGATCATAAGGATCCGAAGGGAGGATAGACGGACCATCTGTCCACACCTCATCGATGTATTGGACTATGATCAGAGACTCAGAGACGGGTCTGTCGCCATGGAGGAGAACAGGGATCTTCTTGTGGACAGGATTGGATTTGAGGAGCAACTCACTCTTACCCCCTCTGAGATTCTCCTCCAGGTATTCATAGTCCACAGATTTCAGTTTCAGAGCAACCTTTACTCGGAGAGCAAAGGGACTTACCCATGTACCTAGCAGCTTTACATCTCCCTTTGCCATTTTGCACTAAAAGATTTCAGGAAAAGAATATGCTTAGTATTGGAATTGTTTGGTTGATGGTTTGATGAGTAAATCCCAAGAGGAGATGGCTTTATAGAGGCTAGTGAAGAGTTTTGCCCAAGTTTCATCATTGAATTGACCACATTATCCAAAAGGGAGAAAAAAGATGTGGAGAAGAACTGTTGACTACTTGACTAATACATTGAGCTCATCATATAGGTCAGTATCATCATGTAAATACTGGAGTATTTATGAAACATTATATAGTACTACTAGGAATACAGGGTGTTCATCTCGTCCTCCCACTCCTATCTGCTTCAATCACAAATTCAAGCGTATAAAACCAGGAAATTTAATCTGACGACAATCTACATTATCCCATCAAATACAGGATATGAAAAATCGAGATGCATGCAATTTCATCTTTGTTATAACATAACAAATATCATTTGCTGGTTTCATTGCATGCTTTACCAAGTTAATCTGATACGAGTGTTGTAGGAAGGTCATTACAAAATGGGAATTGACTTTTAAAAATATTGCAAAAGATTATAATACTCCTACCCAAAAGAACAAAAATACATGTCTTGATCAAGTCATTACCGTTCGGGTTTGGATTCATGCTAGAAAGCAGAATGCTCTGGTGATAAAAGTACTGCTAGTCATGCCCCCAGCCAAAACTTGATGTGTCCAAAAATTCTGGACCTGTCAATTTTGTAAGAAATACAATCGTGGATAAGTTCGTAAAAGATAAAAACAGCAGCAAAAATTAAAGTTATGGTCTAATACATATATCACATCACGTCATCATCCAATCAAAGTTCCATTTTCCTTGGTTCAACAACTCGACTGTGTTACAAGTTCATACAAGTATTAGGATAGTCGAAGATTAGTTGGACCAAAGTGCTTTCTTCAATTGCAAAGCAAAGGTCAATCAGGTGATGGCATTGCACACATCACTCAAATAGACTTATCATTTTACTCAATAAAGGGTTAAAACTCGACTGGGAATATTCAATATCATGGGACAATGGTTCGTCATGCTTTACATATACATCGTTCAGTCGATGTCATGCATTACAAAGTACATAGACAAGTAGCCGAAGACACCAGAATTGACTAAAAGGCTCTTTAGATTTTGTTCAGAATTAAGTTCAACAGTTCATTACTGCATTATTAGCTTCATAACTAGTCTACAGCTTCTAAGTTTTTATATGAAGTTGAAGAAACTTTTGTTTCCACAATATTCCACATAACCACGGAGAAGAACCAGGATCCTTTGGATAGACAGGATACTGCTTAAGAGCACTTAATAGAAGCAAGAAAAAAGGATGTTTATGTTGAGAAATCGGATCGTCAGAACTAAAATATATCGAAAAACATAATTTCTAATAAGAATAGAATATTACAAATACGTACATAAAAAAAAAACACTCTAATTATGTTTATCACTTACAAATCACACCACACTTGTATTTATAACACTCTAAGAATCTTACTGGAACACTTACACTTTAGTTACTTATGTCTTGTGTTTGATATAAAACTAGACAATATTACAAGCCTCGTAATAAGCAATGACCTCTTAATAAGACAGCACCTGGGCAATTTCAAAGGAGTAACCAAATTGATTTTGATCACTTAGAAGAAGAATGGAGTTGATTTGTTCAACACCCCACCCCCAGACTATTCTTCCTTTCACCGTGGAACGAATAATCATATCAAGCTGCTTCCACAAATCGTCAAATTTAGCCCGATTGAATCCCTTCGTAAAGATATCAGCAACTTGCTCATTTGTATTGACGTACTTTATCTCGATCTTTCCTTGTAGTATTGTTTCTCGAACGAAATGATAGTGAACTTCCACATGCTTAGTCCTAACATGAAATATCAGATTCTCTGTCTTCAGAATTACTGATTGATTATTACAGTAGAGTTGAACTGTGTAATCAATCGGTTAATGAAGATCCTCTGTTAGCTGCATCAATCACGTGCACTCATAAGCTTCCACAGCTGCTGCATGATATTTTGCTTCTATACTTGATAAAGACATTCTTAGTTATCTCTTACTGCACCAAGAAATAACCTTTGTTTCAAGGTTGAACTGATAGCCAGTAATTGACCTCCGAGTTTCGTAATCTCCAACTTAATCAGCATCACATAACTCGATAAATTACAAATGACTTTCTTTGCTGTAAAGAATGCTAAAGTCAAAAATTCCTTTGACATACCTCAAAGTTCTTCGAACTGCTTCCAAGTGAGGTTTCTTAGAATTGTACATGAATCTGCCGATTACACCGGCCGTATAGAAAATGGCAGGCTTTGATAAAGTGAGATAGATCAAACTCGCCATTATTTGCCTGTACATAATTCCATCTTCGAGATCCCTGTCTTTTGCAGAACACAATTTTGCATTTGCCTCCACTGATATTGAAACATGTTTGCAGTCAAACATTCCGTACTTTAAGAAAAGATCTTTGTCATACTTCTACTGACACAAGAATTTATCATCCTTGGTTTGGCCAACTTCAATACAGATAAAGTGCTTCATCTCTCCAAGTTCTTTCATCTAGAATCATACCGATAGATTTGTCCTCGTCCGTCTGATCTCCTCTTTATTGTCTTTTGTGATGATCAAATCATCCACGTAGATAAGAATTGCTGCCACCTTCTTACCTTTTTATGAATAGGTTTGACTCTGCTGACGCAACTGAGTAGCCGTTTTGAATAAGAAATTTGGCTATCTTGCCATACCATGCTCTCGATGCTTGCTTTAAGTCATAAAGTGATTTCTTCAGCTTGCACATGTGTCAAGGGTAAGATTTGCTTTCGGATCCCTTTGGTTGATCCATATAAATCTCATGATCAAGCTCTCTATGTAAGAAAACATTCTTCACATCCAGCTGTCATAGCTTTCATGACTTGGTGACGACAAGTGGTATGAGAACTCAAACAGTTGTGATCTTGACCACTAGACTAAATATCTGATCATAATCCAGGCTATACTTCTGTGAGAATCCATGAGCAACAAGTTGAGTATTTTACCTTTCGATCGAACCATCACATTTGGTTTTGACCTTGTAAACCCACTTGCAAGAGATACGTTGTGCAAACTTCAACTTTGAAACTAAATCCCAAGTCTAATTTTGATTTAGTGCATGGTCTTTTCCTATATGACTTGTCTCCATTCATTATCTCGAGCTGCCTCCTTATAGGAACTTGGCTCTTGTGGTTTGTAGTTTTCAACAAAAGCTGCATTTGTATATTTAGGATTTTTCTTCAGCTCTCTAGTAGGGTAGCGATGTTTTGTTGACTTTGTGTCTGCCCCACTTCTTATACAACTTCTCCTTCTTCCAGCCGAGTACGTCGATCCTCCTCCCTGATCTTATAAACTCCGCTTTACTAGGTACTACTTTCTTTGTTTGAAGATTTAGGAGAAGGCTTTCCTTCAGACCCTTCAGATTCTAAAGGAACTTCTGGTCGAATATTAGTTTTCTCCTCTTTGTCCAGCTTCTCGTGCAGCATCTCTTCAATCACTTTTGAATCTAATAAAGTGGTTGATTGTAGGCCTCACGAAGCTGATGCTTTATCGAACACCATATTCCGTGATGGATTGCAGCGACCTGTGTTCGGATCAACACACTTCCATCTCTTCTTGTCGAACTTGGTTCGAAACTGATCAGGGACAAACACATAGCACACACATTCGAAAACTTGAAAGTAGCTCACGGTTGGGTTTATCTTTCTAAGCTTCTTTAATGCATCATGAACCCAAGTCTTGCTTGTGATAATCTGTTGATGATATGGGATGTCGTTTTCGTGCATTTTGCCCAAAAACGTGATGGCACGTTCTTGGCATGTAGCATTCTTCTACAGGTCTCATCTAGATAACAATTCTTCCTTTCAACAATGCCATTTTGATGATCTAGACAAGTTAACCACTGACAAATCTTATTTTATCGAAGAAACGTCTTGAACTCTTTAAACGTTTACCTGCCTCCGTTGTCTGTACAATAATTCCTAGCTTCTTCTCTATTTCTTCTTTGAAAGTCATGAACATTGACAATGCTTCAGACTTCTCCTTCATAAGGTATACGCACCACACATATCTTGACTAATCATCGATAAAGTTAATCATATACCTTAGACCAGTGACCGATGGTCGCTTCACAAGATAAAAGACATCACAGTGAACAAACTCTAAAGGAACCTTCGCTTGTCAAGAGCTCCCTGGTTTGCCAAGATACTCTCCAACTTTGTGAAAGTCGGCTGAGTGGCCTACCTATGGATTGATGTAACAAAACCGTTGAATTCCAGTCTTAACCCATGAATAATGATCCTCCTCGTACGAGGATCTCTAATTGGATTTTCTGGATCCAATTTAGTAATCTCTTCACATAAAACTTTCACTTGAGTAAAATATTGGTGTATCATCAAATCCCGCTATAGGACTGACATAAGCTCATTCTCCAGCTGTTAAAGTCGGGCGTCATTTGTTTTGCCAAACAATGTGGCTAGAGTGCTCCATGTTTTCTTGGACGTCTTAACGTTCTTAATTCTTAGTAGAAATTCATCTTTTATAGATACGATAAGGGCGATCATCGCTTCCATTTCTTATGGTTATCCTCCGGCTCTTTTGATGGTGTTATATCAGTCCCGTCAGCAATCTCCGCGAGATTTTCAATGAGGAAGTAAAACTTCATTCTAATACTCCAAGTACTATAAATGATGCTATCTAACTTCTCGACATTACTGACCGAACTGCAAACTTTCCATGTTGACTTCATAACAAAAATTTTATGCCACGATAAAAATATTCTTTACGACAGCAATAACTTTTTACAATTTCAAATAGGCACGATAAAAATATTTTCTGCAAGTAACTTTAGTTTTAACAGCCCGATAATATTTATTTATCGGATAGGGTAAAAATAATATTTTTCATATTGCACACCTTCGGCATGGCTCTGATATAACTTGTTAAGAAATCGTATTGCCTGAACCAAAATATATCGAGAAATATAATTTCTATTAAGAATAGAATATTACAAATCCGTATACTTAGAAAAGAACTACAGTCTAATTATTTTTACCACTCACAAATCATAGCACATTTTTATTTGAAACACTCTAAGAACCTAACAAGAGCACCTTACACTTTACCTACTTAGCTTCTTGTTTTGTATTTGATATGAAACTAGACAACATTATAAGCTTATTTATAGGCTTGTTCCTAAGCACATTTAGGTAAACAATGATCTCATAATAAGACAACACATGGACAATTTCAAAGGAGTAATCAAATTGTTATTATCACTTAGAAGAGAGAATGGAGTTGATTTGCTCAACAGTTCTGTTTGAGACTGCCGCTCACAAATGAACATGAAAGTCAAGTTCTGTTAGTGGCAGCTGATGATTTCTCAGTATCTCTATTCATGATGGAAACAGCAGCGGCAGAGACATCCCTGCAACATTGGCAAAACAAGAAATCTGTTGTAAAATTGTGAGGACTAATATCTGAGATGAATTTGTTTCGGTGAACACAAGCTTTGATTTCAAACTTGCCAATGTGCAATATCCATCTTGATATAGCTAGATGGCTACACCAACGGATTTAAGTCCGGAAACAGGCTGCGAGAAGCTGGACGGTTCTTCCATTATCCAGTTTCTGGGTCAGTCACAACTACAAACCAGAGTGAGAAAAACACAGGAAAATTAGGACAGGAAATGAGCCTCTTGACATGGGAACAAAGCTTAAAATGTTACCTAATTGGTCACTTCAGTGACAAGGCACTTCTCGATTGTTTCATCGCACAACTACAAATTCATTTCCATGTTGTCTTCATCAAAGTTCCTATCGAGGAAAAAGTCCTAGATTTCTTTATCGGAAGCCAAGCCTTCTTTCTGTAGACGGGGTATAGTTCACTGAAGGAAGGCCTTGCTCACGGATAGAACCGGAAGGTGCTGTCCCTACAGAGATTTCAAGTTTAGGCGAATCTCGGACAGTGGTCACAAATAGACTGATACGCACCGCTCAATTAACATTGAATCACGTTATGAGATTGGGAAATTTTTCTGAAAATATCGATTCGAACTGGAGTAGTAAAAACTAGGCTTACTCATAATTATCAATGGAATATACCATCAACTGCGGGCTATAAGGGAAGTTGTGAAATCAGCTTAACAGCACATATCCACCACTTATCACTAGTTTTTGATCTACAAGATCTTGGAAGAATCCAAGAGGGGACCTCATAAATGTACAAAGTTTTTGATCTACAAGATCTTGGAAGTATAACACATTTCATTGTCATCCGAGGTTACCCACTAACTTCCTAAGTCATTCCTTGGGTGGCAAATTTGAAGAACCAAAAAAAAAAAAAAAGAAAGAAAGAAAGAAAGAAAGAAAGAAAAAAGAAGATAGGCCTTCTGTTGACTTTTACGAACACCTAGTCCCAAGTCCAAAATTGGCCGAACTTGCTCGAGCTTATTATGATGCCTATGCTAAGATCGATTCACCGACACGATTAAATAATAAAAAAGAAGAAAAATCAATTTACGTGGAAAAACCTAGAGGAAAATAAAACCCTACTATTGAGAGAAAGTGATACAAAGATTGTCAGTACAAGAGCTATTTATAGACCCATATAATTACCCCCAACTTTCTAAATTTTGATTGGTCCACAAATAAAGATCTAAACACATTAAATCCAAGCTTTTGGAGAAAACACCACGCACAAAGCGCACGGCTCATCTTAGCAACTCAATTTTCGTTCATCACGTACGGCCGTGCCGAGAGAATATAGCCCATGCCTTCGTTGCATGTCATTCTCCCACAAAAACGAATCGGTACCACCCTCTAAACAAATCTCCCACATGGGACAAATTCCCAAACCATCAACTTAACACAGCACTTGTCACACTCATCGACGATCTCATGGTAACATCATGTAGAAACACAAGTGGCAGAAACTGCTGAAACTGACAACTTCTTTCACACATAGACATAGAGTTCCTTGACCTCCATAACTGTTGACTTTCATCATGCGACTGATCAGCAACACAAGTACTATGCAATTTCTTGAACCGTGTCTCGGGTTCCTCATGCAACATTGTCTTTCGCTCGTCATCTAGGGAACTCTCCATACTCACCAGCCTTCCTCAACCAAGAACTATTACCTCTATCATATAACCCTTACACAATTGCCCTCATCTTCACAATCTCGCGATCACTTTCCATCCTGGGACACTCTGTAGGCATTTTAGGAAGCTCACACACTTCCGCGTCCCATCTTTGAGAGAACTCAACAGCTCTAAACTCCCACTTAACGGAGTAACTGCTTCACTGTATCCACCAACCAACACAAACTGATTGTTTACCTTTCGAGGCTTCATAAGGACCAATGCGCCTCCACACACTTTCATGCCTTCTTCTCGAATTGATATGCTACAGTTTCTAGAAACATGTTGAACTATCGATATCAAGTATCTTCTCAAATCCAAGACATATCGAGCATCCCCAAGATACAAACAATATCGTCAAACATCCTCACTAGAACCAATTCCAGCAACATCACAAAATGCATCATTATCCATCAACAACGAACCTCTACAAAATAGCATGACACATAACACCAGAATCCAAAATCAAAGAGTCGTACTTGGATCGACATGTGCTTACCTTCGTAATGCTTCTTTTCACCCTTCTTTAGTGCTGGACATACGTGTATCGCATGGCCCCTCATATCGTAGTTATAACACGTGATCTTTCTCCCATAACTACTCTTAGAATGAATTCGGTCCCTACCTTGTCCGTTGCCTCTGCTGGAAGACCTACCATGCGCTTCAACAATCAAGGCACCTTCGGAACCTTCAGAAAACAAGGACCTCTTCCTTTGTTTATCCTCACTCATAAGAATACCAACGACATCATCAAAATCGTCAAGGTCAACACCTCGTCAACAAACTTGATTCCAACGGACTCCAATTGATTCGTCACAGAGTTAAAATCATTCACATACTCGGCCATTGATTTTTCTTGTGGTTTTTTCTCCCCATGATCGAATTTTCCCAACGTTAAATCTTGCATGTTGTTGTTTCATTTTTTGTTCGTGTTGATCATTGCTCGATTTCAGTTTTTGGATCGATTGAATTCTCGGGTTGAATTCGAGTCGAATTCGTAACATCATTGAACATGAAACAATGAAATTGCAGCTATCCGGAGTACTTATGTTACTGCAAACCAAGAGATGTTTCTGATAAAACTTAGATGGCCAAGACATACTTGACATGGGTATCTATAACTCCTGAACTGCTCTGATCCGTATATGCTGAAATGGAACATATATGATCTGTCAAGCCAGTTACATAACTTGATTGTCCAGTACCTTTTCATCAACATAGGCAGCCCAGAAGCAAGCGATGGCACGATCATAAGGATCCGAAGCGAGGAGGGAAGGTCCATCAGTCCAAACGTCATCGATGTACTGGACTATGATAAGGGACTCACAGACAGGCTTGCCGAGGTGAAGGAGAACAAGAACCCTTTTGTGAACTGGATTGGATTTGAGAAGCAGCTCACTCTTGACCCCTCCAGGATTTTCCTCCAGGAATTCATAGTCCGCAGATTTCAGTTTCAGAGCAAGTTTTGTTCTGAGCACGCCATGAACCTAGCAGCTTCACGTCTCTCCCGGTCATTTTGCTTTAAGATTTCAGAAAAATTATAGGCTTAGTGTTGAAATTGTTTGGTTCATGGTGTGATGATGACTGAATGGGAATCAAGATAAGATAAAATGTTAGGGACAAGAGTTGTTGATCAGTATCAGGTAATTAGTATATACCTTACAGATAAAATCTTGGAGCTCTCGTGGATATGCTGCTCCTACCAAGTCCGTCTTGGTCACACATCCAAGTCTACAAGTTCATAGGAAATTGTATCATTCGCTGGTTCCATGGGATAATTTAAGCTTATTCGGTGGGATTGTTATGCGACGATCATTGAGATATAAATCGCAAAGAAAGAAAAGTATAATTGAGAATAACCTATAATAATATTGCAAAAAAAAAAAAAAAACTACACAAAACAACCAAACTATCGTCCAGAACAAGTCATCATCATTCGAGCTTGGGTTCAAGCTTGAAAGCAGAACCGTCTGATGAACAACGTAATGGCAGCATTGCCCCGAGCGGAAACTTGAGGTGTCCGGAAACTTGGGGCCTATCATTCTTGTAAGGAAGACAGTGTTGGATCAGCGGTAAAATGTTAGATAAAGCAACAGAAATAAACCATACCTGTTGAACTTTGAACACTTTGTCCGACAATGGCAGAACTTGCTCAAGCATAATGATGCCTCATTGATCAATTCTAAAGTTTCGAATCAGTAGAACTCTTCCAGCTCCGCTACCGTCGATTCGTCTACTGTCAAACACGACATAGACATCAAGGCTCTTATAATCAAAACATGACTACATAGATAGAGAGTGTGCGGCTCGAATATACAAATCCACTTTTTCACAAGTAAACATCACCAGACAATGGAAGAATGGCAGAACTTGCGGCCTATTAATCTTGTAAGGAAGACAGTATTGGATCAGCGGTAAAATGTTAGATAAAGCAACAGAATAAACCGTACCTGTTGTAACTTTCAAACACCTTGTCCGATGTCCGACAATGGCAGAACTTGCTCGAGCATTATGATGCCTCATTGATCAATCCAAAAGTTCGTAATCAGTAGAACACTTCCAGCTTCGCTATCATCGATTCGTCTACTGTCAAACACGACATAGACATTAAGGGCTCATATAATCAGAACATGACTACATAGATAGAGAGAGTGCGGCTCGGATATAGAAGTAAACATCGCCAGACAAAGAAAAGCAGGCCTGCAGCAGATAGTAATCCGATGGGAGTTAGTCTCATTCAAACAAGGATGAATATGTATGGATCAATCATAGAAACATTCAACTTTATTGATCACAAATCTCCACATCGCCAGCAGGTCAAGTAATGCACATACAAGCATTTATTCATTAACCAACATTGACCATGGCCATATTGTTTAGACAGCATATATATGACTCAGCTCAATGCTAGTAAGCCTCTGTAGCTGCTGCCTTCGTCGATGGTGGTGATATGAAGTTCATAGCATACTCAAAGAGTTTATCAGTGGTGGGCATGATATCCTTGATGGCAGGGTGGGCGAGGAAGGCGTCAATCCAAGTAAGAAGATTAGGGGTGGTTTCTTCATCAAACAGCTTCACATCGAAGGCCTTCTCGATCACCTTGGACCATTCCATAGAGGCCCCTAATGCAATGTCCACATACCCAATTTCATCTCCTCCAAAGAATGGCTTTCCTTTGCTGCTTTGCACAAATGCATCCTCAAGCACCACCAGAGACTCTTTGAGCTTAGCTATTGCCTCTTCCCTCGCCTCTTCCCCATCGGCCGTGATGATTGCCCTCATATATGGGTAAGCCTAAAGAATATACACCAGGTAAGAATAATGAGCTTCGTATGTGACAGGAAAAGACAGCAACACCATATTACTTGCATGGTTGAATATGAAACAATTAACGGTAAAACCATGTTGAATAATCTTTGTGGCAATTCAAGAAAATGATGTTATCCATATCCAACATAAAGTCATGAAATTGCTATCTGGAACTCGTACTACTACATAGAGAGATTTTATGATGAAACTTGAACCGCCGATCAACAAAATTTTGACATTGGTGGCTATAGCTCATGAAGATAAGAACCATTTTGATCCCTTTATGATGGATGGCCACGCCCTGGCGCGGGTGTGGAAACAGGCAGGTGGTGGTTTTGCATCGAGATCTGGTGAAGATTTGTTTCTTATCTTTTTAGCTATGAGTCTATAAATAGTTTTGTATCAGATTGATTGAGATGAGATATTCTTATAGAGATTGAGAGAGATTTTCTCTAAGGTTCGGGAAAACACAAGATGAGATTGAGTGAGTAGAGATAGACTATTGTTGTAATCCTGTAATTAAATTAGTGGATTGTTTCTTGTGGTTTTTTCTCCCCGCGATCTCGACTGCGATATTCGGATCCATTGAATTCTCGCATTGAATTCAAGTCGAATTCATAACATGATTGAACATGAAACAATGAAATTGCAGCTATCTGGAATGCTTATGTTACTGCAAACCAAGAGATGTTTGTGATAAAACTTAGATGACCAACACATACTTGACATGAGTATCTATAACTCCTGAACTGCTCTGATCCCTATATGATGAAATGTAACATATATGGTCTTTCAAGCCAATTATATAACTTGATTGTCCAGTACCATGTCATCAACATAGGCAGCCCAGAAGCGAGCGATGGCACGATCATAAGGATCCGAAGGGAGGATAGACGGACCATCTGTCCACACCTCATCGATATACTGGACGATAATAAGGGACTCGCAGATGGGTTTGTCGCCGTGGAGAAGAACAGGGACCTCCTTGTAAACTGGATTGGATTTGAGGAGCAGCTCACTCTTGCCCCCTCCAAAATTCTCCTCCAGGTTTTCATAGTCCACACATTTCAGTTCCAGAGCGAACCTTACCCTAAGAGCAAATGGACTTGCCCATAAACCTAACAGCTTCACATCTCCCTTTCCCATTTTGCACTAAAAGATTTTAGAAGTTTTTGCAATAGGCTTAGTATTGATAGTGTTTGGTTGAAGGTATGGCAGGTGAATGGAAGGAAAAATGGCAACATATATAGAATAATGAGGCGTTCTGCCCAAGTTTCATAGAATTGACCACACTATCTAAAAGGGAAAAAGCGTATGGAAAAACAACCATTGACTAATACAACGAGGACATCATGTAAATACTAGAGTATTCTCATAACATCATACAAAAAAATAATAAAAACAATTAGTATTACAAAATAAAATGATTGTGCGTGCAGGAATCTTCAATGTTGTATTTGAATGAAACAAAAAAAAAAAAATAGAAACACTTAAATATTTTTTCTTCTTTTCTACCTCTATTTTATCCATTTAAAAAAAGAAAAATATAAATGTGATGAAAAAATAGTTTTATTTAATCAATCAATAAAACGAAAATAAAAACAAAAATGAAACAAAACATAATCTAAATATCTAATCTTATCTCACCAACTCATTTCCTCCCCAGTAAAATTAGTTTCAACCCTCATAAATACAAATGATAATACTTTTTTCGTATTATAACATAGCAATAACTACATTATTCAACACACATTTTGAAAAAATTTGTTATTCATATTAACGATATACTAAAATTACGTCATTAATCCAGAATTTGAGAAATGAGCACAATTTAAATTATCATCAATGTTTCACGATGATATTGCATCAAACGACATTTAATCGTTAGTCGGACGATTCATAACACAAAAAAACCTTTTGTGGCATGTATACAAACGTTGCAATTTATGTTGTACGGAGTGAGTATTTTGTTGGAATTGAATCGCATTATTTGAATTTATTTTAAAAATCAAATGAAAAAGATTTTTTTTTCATTTTAAGTGATATTTTTAATAGGATTTGATGAAAAACAAAAAAAATATTCATGCAATAGATTTTTAAAGGAAAATACTATATTATGAGTTTTCTAAGGAGCTAGTATGGAATTATGCAATGTTATAACGAATAGTACGAAATTATATGTTTTCGAGAAGATAATGTAGACTTACGTAAGGGTTATATTGGGTTTTCGTGTGTAGATCCTCTTATTCCTTAGTTTTGACGATAAATAAATTTTATTTTCTACAAAGTGTCTTGATGTGTTATGTGTGAGGGTTGTAGGTTGATGAAGATACACTCATAAATAGGATATTTTACAGGAAGGATTCACATTCCCTTGTTGAGACAGATTGAAGAATCAATCAAGATCAAGTGAGGTGTTTAAAATATATCAAGCATGTGAAAGCATTTGAAGTTATAATGAATCATGTTATAATTCATATGTGTAGTATAAATATAAAGATATGCTAATCAAGTATTACTTAAATATTTAGGAGCACCAAAGATAAGAAAGGGTTTTCAAAGGTTTTTAGTGTTCTGGTTTATTTATTATACCAATGTCAAGAACATTGCGAGTTTTCAGAAACTATTTTGATGTATTTAAATGAGGGTCGAGTTCTAAAATTGTGTTTCCTGACAGAAAATTATTCTTCATCGTAAAATTTTTGACAACTTCAAAAAAAAGTCATAAACAAAAAAATTTTGATCGTTTTATTTTGTCATCGTAAATTTTCGATAAAATAATCTCTGCCGTCACAAATTTTCGACAAAAATTCGTATTCCGTCACAGATTTACGACAGCAATTCTTGTTCGTGGAAAACCTTTTAACCTACCTTTAATCAGAGAGTTTCTCACCATTCATTCTCACATCACAATGCATTCTCGCCTCACCCTTCATTCACCACGACGTTCGTTGTCGACTGTCGTCTTGGTTTCGTGGAGGTGGTCCGGGCTTCAATTTCGTCGTCCTCGTCGTCCGGACTTCAATTTCGTGTCAAATCTCCACAAAGTAACCTACTCATTCTCTTTTTCTTATTTTTTTCTTTCCTTTTTTTTTTTTTTTTTTATTTTTTGGTTTGTGATGATTGCTAGATGGATGATGGCGCGCCTTGGGGTGGTCTTCAATGGTTGTGGTGTTATCGACTGTGGTGATGCCGGAAGGTGGCGGGTTTTGGTTTGGGTTGGTTGCCATATGGTGGTGTAGTTCGTGACGGGATTGGTTTGGTTTGGATTAGATTGGTGATGTAGTTCATCGTTTGGGATTTTTGTTTTCGATGAGGTTATGTTTTCTTCTTTCTGGTTTTCATGATGAGTAGAAATTAGGCTGGATGATGATGTTTAGTTCATTATGTCGAGGTAAGTGTTAAGATCCGAGCCCTTGAAATTTAGGAGTTTTTTTTTTTTTTGGTCGATAATCTGACTATTGAGATTTGAAGTTTCTGGACTTCCATTTTGATGATTATTTGCTTGATTTGCTTGATGTCAAGAAGGAGTAGCCTGTCATTGATGCTGCTTGAAATTTAAGAGCTTTTTTGTCGATAATCAACCTTGATTTGCTTGATTCGTTGGTGTTGCCTATCATTGATGCTGCTTGCACTTGTCTGAGTCTCTTTGTATAGCTTAACCTTTGATTAGAAATCAAAGATTATAGTTTCATAATTCTTTTTCTCTAGAAATGAGGCTTCGACTCTCTTTGGTCATGTCGATGATTTTAATGTATTGATTGAAAAAACGCCAAAAAAAAAAAAAAAAGTGTTGTGATTCGAGCTCTTACGTTCTATTCAAGCGGTTGCAGTGGTGTTTCATATTGTGGTAACAGGTTTTGTATCTCTATGTGGTTTAGGATATAACTACGTGTAATAGGTGAAAACTATGTTAAATTGATTATATGTCATTATCCAAACTTGAAAAATGATGGTAACGTAACACACATTAATTTGGTGCATAAGAGTGATCTAATATGTAAAGCATGGGCGGAGCCAGAAAACTTTTACAAGGGGGCTGACAAAATTCTTTAATTATTTTTACTTGTTTCCTTTAAATATTTTTTTAAAAAATAGAGCTTAATATAAAAAAACTTAAAGGCATATATAAGTGAATACAATTCTTGAAATTTACCTTATATTCAAAGGAAAAAAAACAATATTCAAGATTAATTTCAGAAAAGAAAGAAACAAAAATACTATTGGATAAGAAGCTACATAATTATGATAGAATATAGATAATAAGAACTAAAATATATTGAAAATCTTAAAGAAATTAAATGAGACAAAGGGAAAAGAAGTGCTGTACAAAATAAGAAGAGCAATTAGTGACTAAATTTGAGTACAAATGCATTTGTTGTTGAAAATGAGAGCACTAAGATTTAGTCTAGAAGAGAAGCAGAAAAAATTTTGATAAAAAATTAGCTAGTCTAGGATAAGAGATTTTAAAAAAAAAACATGTATAAAAAAACTAACAAAAGGGAATGGATCCCCTGACAAGATCTCCAAAATCTATTTTCTTAGTTTTGTTCAACAATCATTCACAGCAACAAAATCAAGATCCAACAAAATCAAGTAATCAATTGAGTTTAACATATATGTTGGAATTTGTAATCAATGTTATTGAACTGACAATAATAATAGATAAACTAGTTTAAACATTGATAGAGATCCCAACAGCACAACATCTATTTGCTTGTGTTGTGTTGTCTGTGAAATTTTTTTTGGAAAAATAGCATTTACAATCCTCATATCCTCATTCAAAGTATTGAATTGTGACACATGATCTCTTTAAAATTTTAAAATACATGTTTAATCCCTTTATCGTCAAATAAAATTATATTATTTTGACATATAAGCAAAATAAATAAGTTGATAAAAAATCAACTGTATATTCTTCATTAGTTTAAAATGAAATTTAATTATTTTAATAAAAAATATAATTTAATGAAATTGATAAGAGTATCATTCGCATATTTGTTTAAGGGGGACATGTGTAACTATTGAATATTCCAAGGAGCTTTTATGTTTTTTTCCAAAAATTTTCAATAACCAATTCGCCCCTCCCCCTCTCTCTACCCCTCCTATTTGAGTTTTCTGACCCACAAGGAGTATGAAAAAACCCCATATTGGACAAATTGGGGTTGATTTTGGCATCAGGCACGGATTGTGCCATATGAAACATGGGATGTGCCTAGTGCCAAAAGCAGCCTCACTCCCATATTTCCCTATTGATTATATTGATAGGGCTGTGAATGAGTCGGGTTAAATCGAGTCAGATATGGCTTGAGCTCAATTCGTTTAGGTAAATGTTGAGCTCAAATTTGGGTTCATGCTTAATTCGAACAGAGCCTATCAAACTCGTTTCATAAATAATCAGACTTGAACTCGACTTGGCTTATCTAATTTATTCACTCGAGCCTAATCGAGCTCAAGCTCGAGCCGAGTAGAAATTTGAGTGAAAAAAATTTATTATCAGAATCACAACATTGAAATTTTGTGGAAAATAAATTTTATACAAAATATATTAATTATATATTGTATATAATAATAAAAATTAAATATTATACATATATAAACTCAAACTTTAATCGAATTGGTTAAGGAGGTTAGAAATGAACTGCCTTATGAACCTAACTTGACTCATTTAATTTCACGAACCTAAAATTAAATTCAAACTTGACTCACGAACTTAATAAATTATACTCGAGCATTTAGAGAGTCAAGCCAAACCGATTTGGCTCATTTACTACCCTAATTATGCATCATTATTAACTGATCATGGGACATGTTTACGCCTGGTCGAAATCACTGAGCTCAGCCAAATGTGAGAAATAAGATACTGACAATTTTTAAGTCAAGATTATTCAAAATCTGAGGATGAATGCAAATTCCCGTAAACCTTATTGATCACGAATGATGCATATACAGCATTTAATTCATCAACCAACATTGACCATGGTGTTCAGTACGAGTAATACTATGACTCAGTTCTTTACTGACTAGCTGGAGCAACCGCCTTCATTGTAGGAAGAAGGAAGTTTTTAGCAAACTCCAGGAGCTTATCTGTGGAAGGAGTGATATCCTTGACGGCAGGGTGGGCGAGGAAGGCGTCAACCCAAGCAAGAAGGTTAGGAGTGGTGGCCTCATCAAATAGCTCCACATTGAAGGCCTTCTCGATCACCTTGAACCATCCGGCAAAGGCCCCGAATGCAATGTCTACGTACCCGACTTCATCTCCACCAAAGAATGGCTTCCCTTTGCTGCTTTTCACGAATGCGTCCTCTAACAGCACCAATACTTCTTTGAACTTTGCTACTGCTTCCGCCCTTGCCTCTTCATGGCTCGCCGTCATGATTGCCCTCATAGATGGGTAAACCTGCAAAATTCGAACATAAGTCAAATAATGAGCTTCACATTATCATATGGGAAATGACACCAATACTCCAATACTTGAATGGTTAAATATGAAACAATTCCTGATAAGTTAATGTTTGGAATTATATCCTGGCAATTCAAGAGAAAGATGTTATTGACATCCAACATGAAGTAATAATATTGCGGCTATCTGAAGTGCTTATATAACTGTAAGCGAGAGATGTTTCTGATAAAACTTATTAACAGATAATGAGCACATTTTTTGCTTGAATGTCTACATCTCCTGATTTGCTCTAATCCCTATACGCTGAAATGTAAACAAATAATCGTATTTCAAGCCAATTAAATGACTGTAATTGTCTAGTACCTTGTCTTCAACAAAGGCAGCCCAGAAGCGAGCGATGGCACGATCGTAGGGATCTGAAGGGAGGATAGAAGGGCCATATGTCCAAACCTCGTCGATGTATTGGACTATGATAAGAGACTCACAGACAGGTCTGTCGCCATGGAGGAGAACAGGGACCTTCTTGTGAACAGGATTGGATTTCAGAAGCAGCTCACTCTTACCCCCTCTGAGATTCTCCTCCAGGTATTCATAGTCCACAGATTTCAGTTTCAGAGCAACCTCTACTCGGAGAGCAAAGGGACTTGCCCATGTACCTAGCAGCTTCACATCTCCCTTTGCCATTTTGCACTAAAAGATTTCAAGAGAAGAATATGCCAAGTATTGGAATTGTTTGGTTGGTGGTTTGATGAGTAAATGGCAAGAGGAGATGGCTATATATAGACTAGTGAGGCTTTTTGCCCAAGTTTCATCATCGAATTGAATACCGTATCCAAAAGGGAAAAGCATATGGAAAAGAACTGTTAACTAATACAATGAGGTCATCACATAGATCAGTCTCATGTAAATACTAGAGTATTCATGAAACATCATACTATGAATTTCCAGAGAAGACATGCTGATGGGATTGCACACATCATTCAAATAGACTTGATAATTTGGCTCAATAAAGGGTCAAGCCTCGACTTGGAATATTCAATATCATGGACCATGGTTCGTCATGCTTCACACACACATCTTTCAGTCGATGTCATGCATTACAAAGTACGACAAGTAGCAGAAGACACCAGAACTGACTAAAAAGCTCTTCAGATTTCGTTCAGCATTAAGTTCATTAATGCATTAGCTTCAGTACTAGTCTATAACTTCGAAGTTTTCTAGGCAGTTCCAGAATTTTTTGTTTCCACAAAAATTTGTGTATAATTCGGATTGTTCGTATAATTCGTATATAATTTGGACTTTTCATATAACTAACGTATAGTTCGGATTTTTCATATAATTCGCGTATAATTCGGATTTTTCCCTGATATTTCATAAAATACGAAAAAATTCAAAATTTTTAAATGTAATCAAACTAATCTTGAAATCTTCACGCAAAAACTAGACTTTCTCAAAAACATCAACCCCTCCATTTTTCTGTTTGAAATCCGTATTAATCCCGTATTTCAATTTCTTCGCATATTAATCACCGTATCGTTCTCATGTCGAATTTATCCTTACGTTTTTTTATCGATTTTTTTATAATGTATACTTATATTTACCTAATTAAACCAGTATCCGAATTTTGTTACTATGGTACAGAAGAACCTGATCCTTTTTCTGAAGACAGGGTAGTAGTGCTGAGGAGGAGGTGTTATACTAGCATATATGATCATCTTAAAAAAAAAGGAACATAACAACATAATTTTGTCAACGATGTTCACATATTAATATTGTGAGGGCAAAGTGCACGCAACCTTACCCCTTTTATATATTTATAATCATAGTTATCCAATTCAGATACATATCATGTATTGAAGTCCTATTTTTGTGTATCGAATATCGTATTGTATCGTAAGATACGATTAACCTCTAATAACTATTACCAAAAATATATAATAAGTGACTTTATGTTAAGAAATAAATGTTTTAACTCATTCTTCAAGAAATCTTGGTAAGTAACACCATCATTTCTTGGAATAAAACATAACATTGGCTTAATTGAACTGCAAAGAGGCAATAACTATATCAAATGACAAGTAAAAGTAACAAGACTAAATAAGGTTTCTGAACGGATCTTTGATCGTTTCCTTCTCATTATCTTGGGGCTCTACTCATTTTTTCACATCTTCTCAAAGGAAACAATGGTTGTTTTCTTTACTTAATTGATAATTCTCCTTTTTTGTTCTTTTAAATTTTATTTTTACACGGATTTTCCTATTGATGTGTATTGTCTATATCGTGCGTATCGAACGATACACATCGATATGTCCAATACACTAACGATACGAGTTCAAATTCGATACGAATTATGGATACGCATCAGTCGTCTGTGTATCGTATAACATAGAGACTGTTTTCCAATTCCCTCAAAAGGTGTCGAATCCTTGTCCTCGTGGTCAGAAAGATGAGTTGTTTACCAATGTGTTAACTCGTCTTGCTATATATGGTCATCCTTAGTATTTCAAACACCCCCTTCTCAAGTCAAGAACTGTCAAAAGGAAGCAAGAAAAAAGGATGCTTACCATGTGGCTGCCGCTCGCAAACGAACATGGAACTCAGGTTCTGTTAGGGGCAGCTAATGAGTATCTCTATCATTATGGGAACAATCAGAGGCAGATACGATCCCTGCAACATTGGCAAAACAAGAAATCCGTTGAAAAATTGTGAGGGCTAATATCTCAGATGAAGTTGCTCTTGTAACCAGCAGCTTTGATATCAAACTTACCAATGTGCAAGCTTAGATGGCTTTTCCGTGCCTCTATTCGCCGAGAAATAGGCTTTGAGAAGCTGGAGGGTTTTTCCATTATCTAGTTTCTGGGTCCGTCATGAGTACAAACTCAAAGAATGAGAAAATATGGGGAAATTGAGCAAAAAATTGAACCTCATGACATGGGAAAATAGCTAAAACGTACCTAATCCATTACCTCAGAAGCAAGGCACTTCTCGATTGTTTCATCGCACAGCTCCAAAGTCATTTCCATGTTGCCTTCATCAAAGTTCTTATCGAGGAAAAAGTTGTAAATTTCTTTATCTGGAACCAAGCCTTCTTTTCGCATCTCCTCAAAGAGCTCCTTTGCCTCCGTATATTTCTTCTTCTTAAGGAAACCTCGCACAATGGCATTATAACAACTGGTATTGAGCTTAAAACCTTTCTTAACCATCTCTTTATGCAAATACCATGCTTCTTTCATATTACGCGCTTTGCTATGCCCCTTGATCAATATATTATAAGTATTCCTGTCAGGCACCACCCCTGAAGCACACATCGCCTTGTAAACTGCAGTTGCAGCAGGCATATCGTTTCTGATACAATATTGCTTCAAAAGAGAATTATAAGTCGCAGAATTCGGCATAAAACCTTTATTCAACATCCATTCTAGTAGCCCCTTGCCATCTTGTGTCATCCCCTTTAAACAAAAGCCATTCATCAGCACATTAAATGTGACAACCGTCGGCTGTATCCCTCTATCCAGCATCTCCCTCAGAAGATTGCAAGCTTTACCCATATCTCCACATTTACAATAAGCATCCATCAAGGTGGTATAGGTAACCACATCAGGATGAAGTCCAGCGACATCCAAGTCTTCCATAATTTTCACGGCCTGCTGAATGTTACCTGCTTTGCAAAGACCATTGATTAGCGCATTATACGTCCATATATTGAGCTCCAATCCCTTGCTGCACGTTTCATGAAGAAGGTCATTTGCTGTTTTCACTTCTCCCTGCTTACAAAGGCCATCGGTTAGGGTAGTGTAAGTGACCACATTAGGAGTCAGCCCCAGTTTGATCATTTCATTGTGCAGAGAAAAGGCCTTTACAAGCTCGCCTGCCTTGCAATAACCGTCAATAAGAGCTGTATATGCAACTTCATCAGGGGCCGCTTCAATCATTTCTTGGAAACGCTTGGCCGCTTCAATCATCTGTCCACTCTGACAAAGCCCACATATAACGGCGGTATATGCAATAGAATCAGGGAGGATTCTTTCACTTTGCATCTCTTCAAAGATCCTTATAGCCGCATCCACATTATTACTCTTGCAATAGCCGTCGATTAAAGTTGTATAGACAACTTTATCCGGCTGTATTTCCTTGCTCATCATTTCCCTCAAGACCTTCTCTGCTTCGATCACATTACCAGTGTTGCACATAAGAGACAGTATGCCATTGTAGGTGAACGCATTTGGCTTCAATCCTTTAGCATTCATCTCTTCCAAGAGCCTCAAAACAGGGCGCAGCTCTCCAGCCCGACAATATCCATCAGTAACTGTACTATAACTAACTACATCAGGCATACATCCCCTCGATTCCATATGCACCAAAAGGTGGTGAGCTTCTTTCACCTTCCCTAGTCGACATAAAATGTGAATAATTATATTGTACGACACACAATTCCATGGAACACCAGCTTCAAGGAATTCACGGAAGACCGATAACGAATCCTTCAGTCCTTCCTTGTCGCTTGAAAGATGAGAAAGTAATAAGCCGCAGGAATCAACAGATATAACCAACCCATAATTCAGCATCTTCACAAAGAACTCCCTGGCCTCACTCAACATCCCAACTTGAACAAGAACTTCGAAGAATAAATCAAAGACATGGGGATCTGAACCCCAATCCTTATGAGTGTAAATCAACCTGTCCACGAAACAAGAGTAGGCGTGTGCAACATTCAAACCGGGCTTCATCCAAAAATCATAGATAAGACTATGCGCCATCTTATAATCCTTGGAAGCCACAGCAATCTGAATGACAATGCAGCGAGCTTCCAATGACAGCTCCCTATGCATAGACGCCCAATCGAAAAAACCCAACACAAGCTTATAATCACCCCTAATGTTCATAAACACCCATACAAGATGATCCGGCCTTAACTTGCACTCGTACTGTCTCAAAACACGACACAATGATTCACTACGCCGTTGCTTAATGCTCATCGTGATATGCTGCACGAGTTCAGAGTCCACAACGCCGGGTTTCCTCGGTGTAAAACTTGGAAACGGCCTCACACTAGTAAAGTACCGCACACCCGGATGGCGCAAGAGCAAATAACCTAACCCAGATAAGAACCGCCCTCCTCTCATCATCTCCGAACCCGATATCCATCAATCCAGATTCACAACTACTCAATCATCAAACAGAAAGGCGACAAACTCATCTCATTTAGGCGATTTCGACATGCCCACAAGGTGTTTGTGTTGATGTCTCGGAGAGCAAAGTTCACCGTCCACTAAAATGACTTAATGGGCAATGATGAATAGTACACTGAACTCAAACTGCATTGTTAATTTGATCGGAAACCGGTTAGATTCTTCTAATTGGAAAAAAAAATTGGAAACAGTTACAGACGTCTAAAAATTTTACCTCTCAGTGAAGCGGCGGCCGGGAGAATTGCAGAGAAGAAGATGGCAACTGGCGATAGTGGTGGCGCTGACGCCGGAGAAGATTTTGGTTGGAGGATTTCTCAGGTAGACTTTGGAATTGGAACCGAAGACGGCAAAAGCAAGAAAGCAACCCGGACTTGGGACGACCAAAGTACATTAGATGTGTTACATGCACGCGTCTGTGTGACTACGTATTAATTTATTTATTTTATCTTTCTTGTGAATCTTACTAGATCGAGAAATATGCAAATTTATCAAAAAGTGATCATTATATGGTGATTTTAAGAGCTTAGTTGTTATGAATGATTTTTATTTTTTTGGAAGATTACCGAGTTCTTTTTTTTTTCTTTTTTGAGGATATTTTTTGTTCAAGATATGACTTGTAGAATAGATTTTGATTAGGAGTATTTAGTTATAAGTTGTCTGTGTTTCTATGTTCTCTTCATGGCTTGAACACTGCGGCAATCTGATCTTCAATGGAAATTGTGTGTTGTTTATCGGATCATTTGTGTATTTTGTTGCCCTCTCCAAACCTCAGCTACATTATTGTTATTGTTTCTCTCCTAGGGAGGCACTTCTGCTCGAGAAAAGCAATAACAGAGCACGCAGCACATGACCGAGACTTGGAAGACGAGAGTTCCCATTTCGAAGAGCAATTTGGTTTGTATAACTAACCAAGAGTATTCTGTTGTACACCGGTCCATGTAACCCCGTAATCAACTCATGTTAATTACCCAGAAAAAAAAGCCGAACAGGGTACCAAGGACGACAGGTAGTACATCCTGCGCGTGTTGATGTATAAGCCTATTTACAACTATGAACTATGTTTACAAAACTGCATATTCCTCGTTGTTAACTCTTTCTGCAGATCTGTCAGGAAGTATAAGAAAGTTATACACATCGGTTGTTATCTGAAGTTGCAGCATATCGGATTCCCTTCACTTCGCAGTTTCTGCCACAAGCAGATCATCTGTTTCGGAGACTGATAATGTGCCAAGAAATAACCGTCCATGCAGCCAGACTGATAGAACCGAGAGTCGTGCAAATACTCCACTGGTCTTGTGTTGCTGAACTGCTGCACCCACATCCCCATGCTTACATCTTCCATCTGGAAGAGCTTTTCCATAAATAAGCAAACATTCCATTAGATTGAGATTCGCCAAAGAAGTACCTCGAAGAACTTGTGAGGGGTAACGAGCTCGGAGTACATAACAAGTCATGTTAAATTTAGCATACCCTCAGTTTACCCTTCTTGAACTCGGAGATGATGAACTGGGCAATGACTGAAGACAAAATATATCCTGCTCCATCAGAGTAGGGCGGATAATACTCTTCCGGCCACTCCTGCAATATTCCGAGATTCAAAAAGATGCACCAAGAGAAATAAGATTATCTCAAGCACACTGCAAGATACAAGCAACGGCATAACTGTATAGAGCTTTCCTAACGAATCACAATCAGGACACTGCTGAATGCAAGGAGTCAGATAACCAGGTAACGATGAGCCCCTATTTCAACAACGAAATCTGCCTACCTCATAAGTGACCGACCATTTACCCTTGCGAAGGGGCTGGTGATAGAAATTCATTTTCCCCAAGAAAAAGCTTTTCTCACCATCAGCTCCCTTTGTTACTTCACTGGCTACAGCATCTACCCTGACAAACGTATCATCATCACACTTCATGATATACTTCGCTGACATGGAGTTAACCTGCATTCGTCGAATTATCAGCATGTTACAATTAAAGCATTTTTAGATAGATAACAGGTTGATCATATACATATTGCATCACCAAATTCAAGAAAGATTAGCGCATGTAAAATTTGGACAAAGAAATCACCGCCGGAGAACTCACCCCAAACTCACAGATGGCTATTGTCTTCAACACGATGAGGCTGTAATTGTCCAGAAATGGCACAATTATGATGTCGCCGAAGAATTGAGCCTCTTTCACTAACTCCGCATTTATGGAATCCCTTTCATGCTGCGCAACAAATTCAATAACTACCTTTGGTACTAAACCTTACAGACGAACACTGAGAGATTGTGATCTTACCAAGGCTACAAAAAATCGAGCAACTACCACTGAGGATCTAATCAAAGGATGTTGTAACCAGGATTTACGCACTGCCATGCGCTCAGCAAAGTGAGCTCCGGTGGAAAGGATGCCAATAAATAGTTCAATGGGCTGACCAGGAAGAGGCGGAGCCTTCCACTCGTCGGACATCTCAAGGTGCTTCTGTGGCATAAGACTTGGATGAGATGTGGGCAAGGACGCAGCATACACAGCTTTCACATCTATGTTTCCAAACACATAGAGTCCAGTAGCATCATCCAAATCAAATCCCTGTTTCCACGAGTAACAAATAACGATACACCCACAACAAACCAGCCATTGTAAATGTTCTGAGCATGGTACTCACAGTGCGATAACCAAAAGAAGATATGTGTCTCCCATCCACGCTTACGTGATATCCTTCTAATCCAGCACTAATCGTAAGGACAAAAGGTTTGTCCTCTGAAAAGGGATATGGCCAGTCAATCGATAACCTCTTCATCGACTGTATCAACTTGTTGAACCACCAAACAGCCTTTGATTCTTGCGCGTGGTAATCATCGCGTATCCATTTCTCACAATGTACCTGCCCATCAACTTTATATAATCAAGAGAATCAGCTGAAATGGAGCACAACATACTGAAAGAAGACATCTAGAATCAGACAGTACTCTTAGCCAAGACAGCTGAGAGACCATTCAAAGTCCAAAGAAGAAGAAGATGAGAATGGAGCCTCAATGCAAACAATTCTGTGCTGGTCTATTAAGAACTACCACCACTCCGTGCACGACCTTGACATGATATGTAACAAAACCAAATGCAGCTACTCATGATAACCTTCATACTCATTTATCTGAATAGGGAAACAACATAGGCGTGCAACGATAACACGGACTTAGCAATCTAAACAGGAAGCCAACCGAAAACGGTATGAGTTTGGGGGAAAAAAGGTTCTGTCACTAATCAAAACGGGACATCAACCGTGTCAAAGGAAGCAACTAGGAACCAACATTATAGTCCCTCACTAGGAACAACTTCTTGTTCAATCGAGCATGCAATAATGCATTTTAATTTTTAAACCAACCCAACAGTTAGGCAAAATTGTCTGATCTGCAGTCATACAAAAGCTTTTAGGAACCGAACACTTTCCATGTTTGTGATTCGCAGCCTTTTAGATCTTTCACCAAAATCATCACCAAATGATCATAAGAAATCTCCGCATCCTTCACATTAATGGTTCGAAACCTTTCAGCAAGCCGAACCTACAACACTAACCGCCGAATTTACATCCAATCTTTTACCATCTACAGAAACAAACATGTTTATGATTTATGAGTAGATATTTCGTTGATTAGTTCAAATCTGTAACCCTCGAAAATAAGTAAAAACAGATGGTTCGGATATAATGATCAGGCATTAGTTGAAACAAAACCTTGATCGATAATCATGCACAACTACCAATGTTTCCTTATATTTGCACGTCAGGAACACCGACAAGCACACGAAAATGGGAGATCATACTAGCATGGTAATATGCCCTAGGCTACTAGGTAATGTAAACATATAACCACCCCAATGTGTATAAACAAATCAATTCCATCACTAAACTACAAAACAACTGAACATTATAATGTCTCAAAATGCCATATCGCTAATATTACCTATTAAACAGTACATATTAATCAACAACCATGATCAAACACACAAAGAACACTCCATTAAACAAATCACCTACCCGTTTCCTCATCCTCCTTCGACGGCCACCCCTCACACCTCACCGGAACACCCCACTGCCGCCTGTAGAACGAGTTCATCTCGATCACAGGCTTCTTGCTAAAATCCCCCTTGATCCTAGGATTAAAATGCAGGATCCGCGGCGGCTCCTCGCCGCGAACCACCTTCACATTCCTCAACTCCAGCATGAACTGAGACACAAGCGCCTCATCCACTGACCCCTTGTGCTCAACCTGAGCCCTATGCGGTTTCCCCACAACAGTGATGTGTGAGCCAAAGGTTAACCCACAGGGCAACTCCATTTCCCTCCCATGCTTCCAGAACTGATACCCAGTGAGTGAAATCTCAAAAGGGCAACTCCCATTTTGATTCAATCTCATTCCTTCAAAATTAGGACTTGATTCATTGGTTTGAGACCAGAGCTTGGTGCCAGCGTCCCATGCTTGCATGGCAGATTTGTAAATGGAACTGTTATCAGAATTTGACACAGAAAGTGTTAGATTTGAGAGGAGGTGAAAAGGGTACGAGGGTTTTTTGGTGGGGTTTAAGACTGAAATTTGGGGTTTGGATGATGAAAACGAGTTCGATACAAATGGGTATTGTGCTGTGATGAAGAACATGGAAAGAAAAACGAAACCCATCAAGAGTTTGAACAATTTCAGTCGATTCATGGACAAAACTGTCTCTGATTTCGACTTCCTCATTACACTGTTCCCAAAACCGCTGCTTTTGCACCTGTCTAAAAAACCCAGATGAATTTTGAGGGTTAAGGTGCTGTTTTCAGTGATTTTGTGTCAAAATTTTGCAGCTTGGAGCTTGATTCAAGGGGAAATTGGGTAGAGGAGGAAGGAGAAGGATGATTAGTAGAGCAATTAATGAATTTGAAAGGATTTTTGGTTTCTTTGTCTTGGAAAGAAAAAGAAACTTGTGCGAAGTGAGGAGCTATTTTCTCTCTCTGTTGCAAGAACTTCAAATTCTTCATAATACTGTATTAGGTAGGTGAATAAGTGCATTGCAATTAGCATAAGCTTTTCATTTTCCATTCCATTGTTCATTTCTATGGTAAAGTGATTTAGTGTGGAGCATAAGCATGGTTATAGAGTGGTCTCTTCCGAAGCAAGATCAGTACCAAAAATAATTACATAAAGTTAATCCGTACAAAAAAATTTAGATTATGAAATCAAACATTAAATCTGATGAGTATTTTGTTATTTTTTGATCCAAAATAATTATAACGGATTGATTATATGTATTTATTAAGATAAAATTCAATTCGTATCATGGAATAATTAAATATTATTTTTTAAAAAATTATTATAAAACACATTAATGATGAGTATTTTCTAAATTTTTACTAAAGGCGCTTGCAATGGAGTGTTTTTTAGTAGCATGCCCATTTTGGTACTGAAATTTGCTCTGAGTTTCATTTTAAACCTTACTTCATCCAAACGTTCAGGGTAAGGTTGATTTTTGGAAAGTATGTTTTCATACTTAAAAAGTCGATATATTTATTTTTGGAAAGTATGTTTATTTTTGGAATGTTTTCATCCAAACATTCAGGTGTTGCGAGATTCCGATGGAGATATCCGAGGCGCGTCTGGGGAAGTGTATTAGGGTCGTATTGCTCCGACTGTGGCAGAGGCAATGGCGGTAAGGGATTGAGCTGGCTAGGTGTTGGCAATTGGCAGATGTTGTTGTGCTTGAGGGTGATGACCAGATGGTGATACATATGCTAAGAGATAAGATTCCAGATCGATCTCTAGCTGGTGGTGTAGTTGCTGATTGTCTAACGTTTGCTCGGTTCTTGTAAAAATTCCAATGCTCTTGGTTGTCTGGAGAAGCTAACTTCACAGATGTTATGTTTCTGAATGTCATCTACGGGGATGTCTAATAAAGAATATTCCTGATGTGTTCATAACAGTTTGTATTCTGGACAGGAGCAATAAAAATGAGTTTAAATGGACAATTTATCAAAAAAAAAAAAAAGTTGAGATAAGTAAACGATCTATATTGATTTACTTGTGTCGATACAAATATAATTTCATACGCCTATCGTATGCATAATCTATGACACTTCAATTCTCATCAAAAACAGTCTTCTTTTACTATTGTAGTACCATTAGGATCCTCAGTTACCCTGTCTAAACTTGTTGTAAGGAGGCATCTTTAACATTAGTTTCCACCCACTTTTGCTCCTTGAATGGACCACAAACCCTTCATGGCTTCAATTTTTTTGCTTCTCATGGCATTGAGGTTTTGTTCATTCTCTCTTTCTACTGCATGCTCATTGTTTGCTATGGACCACGAAGCCATTTAACCTCCGCCATCGGTTGCATGAATTAATGTCTTGTTCAGTGGAAGTGAGTTCATCGCTGTGACGCTGTCGTATGAAAGGGCAAAAGGAGAGGGTCTTGGCACTCTCTTTACGGCGACCTAAGTCATTGCAAAACAAACCAACGAGCAGATACTACATGGGAGAATGTAACAATGTCGATGTTAATTCCGTGGCCATCAAGATGACAATTGAACTCGACCCTCGTACCATTTAACATGTTGCGTCAATGCGCTTTGATCTGCTCTTCACAAGTATTGCAGGTTTACCTTGAGAGCTTGGACAGATTCGTCATGCAATCTTTTGAGTAGAGAATTTGCCTATATGAACACTGCAGGAGCTCAATCCGTCCAAGATCATGATAAACCAGGACGAAGAGCCATTTTCACTATCGACTCATGGTCGACTTTGTTACAAAAATGATATGGTACAACACAGATTTATTAGGATTAGCTTTTACTTAAGGATATGATACCGAGCACCATGGTCATAAAAGACAATTTCACAAGGGGTCGTGATTAATCCCCAGCTGTTGGTAATTCGCATAATCGATTCCGTTCAATCTTATACAACATAGAAGATGCTCTGGCAATTCTTCCGCCTTGTTTCCCTGTCCATCACCAGAAAACATCATCAATGTCAAGATAAAATTCGCAAATACGATTTTGGCTTATTAGCCTCGAATATTTTTCATAGGGATTCTCCAAAATGTTGCGTACTACTGTACTGCAAAGGCCAAGGGAGATGAGGATTAGATACCTGGATAGTGAGCCCAAAATCAAGGACACAGTGCTTCAGTCTATGCAAAAAGGCTTCAAAACCTTTCCTGGAGATGTAACTAAATCTGTGCATATCTAGATCAATTTCGAAGTAGTTTTCCCCCTGCATAGGAAAATGGAAAACAGGACCAGAGTTGAGAAAAAGATATCGTAAGTTATACAACTCCATACTCAGATGTCACTTGGATGAATTTGTTACCGTATAGAATTCATGTTGAGGGCGTGAAAGAACCGGTTTCTCGTTATAGGCATTCATGAGCTTTCTCTCTGCTGCACTCATAGGGATATCTTCAACATTAACAACACGCCCCAAAATCTTTAACCTTTCCCTGAAGGAGGCGATTGTGTCTATCGGGAAACCTTTCACTTTTTCAACTTCATCGTCCATCATTTTCTGAACAACAAATGATCACAAGCCATGTAATAAATCACACATTAGAATCTTGTAGCAAAGAAAATTGAGCGTAAGAACAAGAAGGGGGATCATCTTACGCGCATGCTTTCTTGGAAATGGGATGAGAGTTCTTTGGCGTAACTCTCGTTAAGCTTAAAATACAGGACAATACTTATACCTTCACCGTCTGCTTCTCCCTGGAAAATGGTGGGAGGGTATAATGGAATCTGCAAATTCACACAAAGAAACAAACATAAGTACATTACACCTTCGACTAACATCGTAGCCCCAACTCACTATTAGATTTTAGTGGTAAAACTGAATCAAACAAACCAAGAGCACAACACTAAGCAACTTCTAATCTTTTACAATTATCTGCCATCCAATCGCACATATAGAAGCGAATCATCTTTGTAGTGAATAGATCTTAACTTGATTGGTTGATTTATTCTCCTTGTTTGGATATCATAACATACTTTCCATATTAGCAAGATTGATACTTCTATAACATTAAACAAAAAAGTAATCAACTTGTTCAAAACAACTGCAAAGGCAAAGGGGAAGTACCTGAGCATTTACAACAAGAATAGGTGGAAAGATACTTGAGGAGGAACTTAAAGAGGGTAGCCCGACAAATCGAGCAATGTGGTCAATTTTACGTGGACACAAGTATACATCAACACCAAATGGATAATAGGCAGCACAGTTCGGAGCGGCTTCCTTCTTCTTATCCCTGCAACAAAGTTAACAGAACATTCAAGGACTTGTAGGAAGTAACAGTGTGGTAAACATTTGCATAGAGGTGTTCATCAGGTGTCTTACTTGAAGAAGTTCTGCCCTCGAACTTTGAATACACTCGGGTCAACATGTGACCAACTATCAAGGATTTTCTTTTCCAATGGACAAAATGGTACTTGGGAACCGGCTATCGGTCTGTGCAATAGCGTCTTTGAAGACACTGAGAAGGAACACAACAGGAGAGAGTTTTAAGTCAGGAGCCAAAAAATTAGCATCACAACTGAAATTTCAAATCGAACACCAAATCTTTTGCTAATCGCAGGTTCTGGAAGAGGAAATTTTATATGATGATCCAATAGCAGATGCTGCTTCTATGGAGACTTGAACGAGCAACTAAGATGCCCTAAGCATCACTGACTCATCACTGCACTTAATTTGTCCTCTTAATATCATCACTAATAGTCCTGAAGTTAGCTGGCTGATTAAGCTGGTTGAATATGAGATTAAAAAAGGGGAATTCAAGAGGTGCTGGCTGCTTAGTACTTACATAAAGCGGAATTGGAATGACCATCCTTCCATCTGAAGGAAAGTCTTATGGGCACTTTCTTCCTTGCACTATGTGGCGGACTAGAAGTTACCGATGATCCCCTTTTCTCAACTGAATGGGCAGTGGAAGCGAGACATGGCAAACAGTTGTTAGGCATGATTCCGCAGTTGTGTAGCATTCCTTCCTCCTTGCCCGCATTTTCATCCACCGAGGTGGATATGTCATCAATAAAACCCAGTTGCTTGGCTTCTATTGAAGTTCTTCCAGCATCACTGAGAGAGTTCCTGTCTGATCCCGCCCCGGTGGAGATATGCCTGTCGGTAAATGAAGCTGATGGCAAATGGATTTGATGAGCATCCCTCGTAAATGGATGTGCATGGTCAGAGGCATGTGCAGGTAACACATCTGCATCATGCAATGAGTTTATACGTAATATGAAAGAAGTGGAATGAAAAAGCGATCATCCAACTTAAAGAGTCATACCATCATAAAAACTCTCAAATTCATCCTCGCAATCAGAATCAAATATCGTCACGGAATCAAACCATGCCTCCTCGACACTTCCTGTTGGTGCCATGGCAGTAACAAAGCATTAGCTAAACAGAAACATAAAACCCAAACCATATGGAAAAAAAAAAGAAGCAATAAGACATATGTCCATATAAAGTTCACAATCCAAATAATGCCATGATGCAAGCAAAAGGAAACCAAGAAAAGCACATGGATAGCTCCGAGAGGTCCTAGTATAAGACAAGACA